>LPNX010630643.1:151317-183237 GCA_001517045.1 Pseudotsuga menziesii
GGGTGGAGTCCCTAGGTTGGCTATCTATGTAAATGTTGAGGGCCTCACTTAATGTTCTCATCGAGTTAGGCTCCGTAATCAAGGTAGACGGTTTACCCCATTTAACATCCATGAATCATGGGGAAATACTTGAATGGTTTTCTACGAAGTTGTTAATTGGAATATATATATATATATATATATATATATATATATATGGCTGCAAGAAACCATCCAATAGGATAATACAAAATTTATAAAGACGTATTGTCTTCAAAACTTTAAAATTCTTCAAAATTTCAACAAAAATACTACATGACTCTCCTATTCTAAGAGTTCTAGAGCTAGAGCTAACTACTTGGCTTGTAAATATCCATACAAATTGTCCTACCAAGAAAACTATCTTGCAGTTTGTCACATAGTTCAAGGATTATTGGGTCCATGAATATTGCGGGTGTTCTTGCTACCAACTTTTAACAAATTCACTAAAGATTATTTCCTTGCTTGCACAATGGCTCACTGGAGTTTGTCTTCTTCCATGCCTACCATTTTATCCATTCCAAAGGAACCAATAGAGAGAACATAAGAGATTGCATTCCTCAATTCCTCGTATCCAAACCTTTGTTCTAATTCTAGTTTCTTTAAGTTTTAAAGGCGTGAAGTGAAAGAATGCATATTGATTCTTAAGTAAAATAGAGATTAAACAAAACAATGGCACATACACAATACACAGAGATTTAACTTGGAGATGGTGTATGTTATCTCTATTGTTGTTTTTCATATTTACCTTAAAGATTTCATTTTATTTTTTGAGTGTTTTACCATATATTTTTATTGTGGAAATTTATCCTAAATCTTTATCCTAGCTTTCTTTTATGATTTTTATTATGTTTTCTTTTCAAAACCTCAATAAGGGCTCAAATCATTTATCTATCAAAGGTTATAGATTCGTTTTGAAGCAAAGCATATTATGAAGAAAAGTACATATATAACTTTGCTTATAAACTAGAAGCATACATAAAAATAAAAGATTGCAGCTCTGCCAGTTGCCATTTGATGGGATTCACGATATGAATTTTTGGTTATTATAATGATGGGGTGTAGGTACAGGCTAAGGTTTGTACACAAGTGGCAGTATCTTCATTAAACGTGTATTCAACTCCATACTTCATCATAATGACAAGGGTTCGTGCTGTACTATATCCATACACATTGTGTTTATGGATTGAATCCATATTCATTGTAGCCACGTGTTCTGGAGTAAGGGTTTGGTTTTTTCACACAGGATGACTAAAAATAAAAGACTTGGAGGATTTTTATGCAGGATTGAACCTGATAATCTATAGTGGGTTCATGAATACCCTAGATTAGCGAAGATGATGCAGGATGCTGGCTGGTTTCAATTTTGTGAAAAGTTGCAGGGGCACAATGAACAGGTAACTAGGGCTTTCATAAAAAATTACAATGATGAAGTTGTTTGGTTTGAAGATTTACATATAATAGTAAATGAAGAAACTATAGCAGAGGCCATTGGGGTATCGTCTGAAGGAGAGCAATGGTTCAAACAACAATCATTTGAGGCCGATTTCAGCAAATATCTTTTGCCAGGGTTTGAAAATATTGATTGGAAGAATGGCATACATGTTACGAAGTTGAGACCTATGTGGAAAACACCATTGGAGATGATCCAAAACTATATAACATGTGAGGGCCATTATGACAGAGTCTTGAGGTGTCATTTACGTTTTCTGATGCATCTCAGTGGAGAGAAGAAAATGAACTTGCCCTATTATTTGTTGAAAAGTATCCAGAAAATGATTACAAGGGTTCACAGCCATCAAGAACATACAATGTGTTCTCTTTTCCATCGGGGGTTAATCAAATTGCTAATTGTTTTTCATTTGAAGAAAAAGAGGAAAACGTGAAAGGAATTTTTCTTTGAATCTGGTTTTGATGCAGAAAAGGAAATTTTAAAGGCAGATAACCAAACAGAGCAAGAGGAAGAGGAAACCCTAGGTAATATAGATAACCAAACAGAGCAAGAGGAAACCCTAAATGCAGACAATGATGGGTTAGCAGAGAAAGAGCCACAAGTGAATGATGAATTATCAGAAGCATGTGCTATTAAGCCAGTAAAATACTTAAAGGGTAAGGCTGTGGATTTGAGTGTAAGATCTAGAACTCGACTAAGAATAAAACTTGAAATCGAAGCTAGCCCAAATATTACAGAGGACAGTGAATTGGTTATTATAGAGAAATCTATAAGCAATGACAAGATTCAGCCAGTAAATGAAGAGCAGGGTTCTGAAGGTGAAGCATTTGTGGAATTACAAGGAAGCGCTGGACATATTCCAAAAATATTTTGCATGGGAAAGAAAAATTATGATAAAGAGGAAATAGATATAGGTCTAGCATCTGTACAAAAAGAAGATAGCATGGTGGATAAGGATGGATCAGTTCTCATTCCAGAATTGACACAGATAAGGAAATTCATGATATCTTATAAAAAACAAAATGAATACTTGCATGAGTTGAATGAAAATTTAATGCTTTCAAATAAAGGTTGCGAGAGGATTTAGAAGATAAGGAGGTTGATTATCAGAAGTTTGTTTATATTTCCAAAGATATACTGAAGACGAAAAGGGCCTTACAGGAGCAGTATGAGAAAGTTTTGGATCAAAATAGAAATTTGTAGAGCAAGGAGCTGAACCAGGATGTTGAATATACCAGGTTACAAAAAAGATCACAGGTCCTTCATGATATGACCTTATTAGCTGAAGTGTCTAAAAGTTTTTGATAGGAGATCTTGATTAGTATCGAGTCAGTAGAATTGACAAATAATAGATAAGGTTGTTGTATTTTGTCCACATGGCAGTATTAAGTATTTTTGTAAATCTTAAACTTGAAGTTCTACTTTAAGTAGATTTACTATTTTTAGTTGTTTGAGATCCATAATTTAAGGATCTAGAAACCTTGTTAGTTTTTGAAAATTAGTTGTATATATGAAAGAACCAAGACAGAAGAAAGGGTTGGAATCGGAGATGGGAATACAGTTTTGATATCTACTGTAAGACATAAAACTCTTTGCATCTTTAATACATAATCTACTTTGATATGATTATGATTATGAACTTCTTTTGTTTTATTTATGAATTGTATTTTTTATGATTTATCATGTGTATGGTCATCTTAAATCCATTACATGATTCTTATGATAAGTGTAGTTACCATTTAACATTAAGTGACAGAACCAAGTTCATTTCATAAATCCATGCTCGTATTCCATCCTGTTATTGAATTTTGTATTTTATTTTATGTCATACAGTCCTATGATGGTTATATGATTTCCCAATATCTTTGGATTGCATACCAACTTTGTTTTGATTTAATTTTACAATATTGAATTGTCTTTAAAATATTTCTCTGAGCTTGAACCCTAGTAGTCTAGGTTCAACTTTAAGGATAACAGTGTATTTCATGAGAGATGGTTTGGATAATATCCCCTCCTTATGTTCTCATTGTTCTAGTTGTAAGAGGCATGCCTCATTTGACATTCTATCCATTGAGAAAGTTAATAATCATAGAACATGATAGATTGTCATATATTCAATTTTTTTTGCTATTCTCTAATCTCTATAGGTTAACCTACTCAAATAAGTTTCTCGTGATAGCAATTGATCAACCATATTACAAATCATTTCTAAGGAAGTCTCTTGTCATTAAGATCTAATGTAATCTCATTTGCTTTATGATCATTATACCATACATAAGTACTAAAACTTTAACTTATTTGTTAATGATTTCCCCTAATCCCTATACAAAAATCACTTTCTAATTTACTTCAAGATCTAGAATGAGTCCTCCGCGCCTGCAACCTCTTACATCATATATTCATTGTATTAAAAATATACTCATTACATCATATATTCATTATATTAAAAATATACTCATTTACTACCATAAATTTTTCTTAATTAATAGCCATATAAAATATAATATATAATATTATATCCTTACTATAAATAATTACTACATGGGAACGAATAAGCTCATTGTAAATTATAATAAATACAAATAAAGGTGACAATATTATCTTTGTGATTGTTAATGTAAAACGTAGGCTAACATTGCAATTATGAAATTTGGAACATGTTGATAAGTAATAGACTCAAATGACCTCTCATGTAAACGTACCCTTCGAAAAATATGAATAAGTACCGGGTTTCGGATGGTGTACACGTGGTTCAACTGAGAAACCACTAGCTGGGAGTCCAAAAATACGACCAAGTGATCAATATCATGAGACGAAGCTTCGGTTAACAACCCTATCACTGCATGATATTCAGTGATATTGTTGGTAGCGGGACCTAGGCAAACTCCACCTTGACTAACTAAGTCATGGGCTTGGGAATAAAGTACCCAAGCTGCTAAAGTGAGATTTAGGGCGTGTTGGCTAGCACCATCAACAAAACCATAGTAAAGAGTCATCTGTAGAATTTTAAAAAACAACATGGAACAAGTAGTGTCGAAAAAGACCGAAAACCATACTAATATAATAAAACCACACTAAAAATTCAAATATGCACAAATGTGCAATGTATTGATGCAAGATGTTCTAGGCATAGTACATTTTTCAGGTACAGCCCATTGAGATGCTACCTGAAAGGTATTCCGTCATAATCCACTAATTCATAGGCCCCTTTATCTAAGACTTTGCTAACGATATAGGGACCGTACCGCATTGATTCAAGTTTCCCCTTTCCTAATTTATATAAAGCAAAAAGTATTTCGAGCAATTAGGGGGGTGTAACATAGGCGAGTGTGTTATGGCATGTTTCAAAGGATCAATCTAGATACCATCCTTGGAAACAAAAAATCCAAGAAGATGCCTAGTCTCTACACAAAAGATGCACTTATGTGGATTATGCCGAATATGATAGTTACGACATCTAAGGAAAATGTCCCTAAGATGCCCTAAATGACCATCCCTCCATTATGAATGAGCACGCAGGTCATCCAAGTAGGGTTCCACGATGTTCTTGATATCGTGAAAGGCATAGGACATGGCTCGTTGTAACGTCGCTCCAACATTTTTCAAGCCAAAAGGCAGCTTACAGTAAGCAAAGGTTCCCCATGGGAAAATAAATGTCATTTTATGCTGATCAATGGGTAATATTTTGATCTGATTATAGCCAGAAAATCCATCTATAAAGGAGAAGATGACACTTCCATCATAGTTGTCGATGATTTGATCGATGTAGGCGGTAGGAAAGTTGTCTTTCGGACAAGCTTTGTTTAAGTCCGTAAAATCAATGCAAACCCTATAGTTCCATGCTTCTTGGAAACAGGAAAATATTAGATACCCACTCTGTCAATGGAATGAGATAAATGAAACCATCTTTCAAAATATTTTTGACTTCAGCTTTTATCGTTGCATATTTCCTAGGGTGGACTTCACAAAGTTTTTTCCTAACAAGTTTTTCCGTCGGGTAAGTATTGATATCATGTACTACAATTGACGGATCAATCCCAGGCATTTCCTCATAACTCCAGGGAAAAAATTCCCAGAATTATTTGAAAAGAGCTTGGTAATCTTTGATTTCTTTTGTTGAATATTTATGGCATACATGAACATGTTCCACAACTTTGGGATTCATCGATATGTCGATTGGGGTGGTTTGAGTAATGTTACACAAATTCCCTTCAGAATCAACACCTTGTAATAGTACATGTGTCCAAGGATGTTGGACAATATCGGAACTAATAAGAGACACAAAATCAGAATCTACCAAATCGACATTAGGAAAGAAAGAGGGTATGTGATGATGATCTTCCCATAAAGACTCATTCGGACTCATAATCTCCATAATAGACTCATCTGATGGAAAATCCTTTAAGAGATAATCAAGATTCGGGAGAGGGGAATCTAGCCATTAAGGCATATGGTAAGGATCTGATGCTACTAAATGTTGATCATCAACGTATGCATCAGAATTAGATTGAATCACATTGTATAGGCCTTCATGAAAACCCAGAGAAGGTGTTTCATTAATCTCTTTGCCTTTGGAGATGCCACCGATAGTGGATGATATCATGTTCACCATAGGAATCTCCATACTCGGAGGGGAAACAGTACGATGGAAAGACTCCCATAAGGGATGAATCTTTCAAAAGTTAGACCCCTACAGATTGATAAGGAGGGGGGGATTGATCCAACATAGGAATGTTATTTGTCATGGTGGTAGTCCCTACGGATTGATAAGGAGAGGGGGATGGCACCAACATAGGAATGTTATTTGTCGTGGTGGTAGTGAAATCAGGTGAACAATACTCAAGTGGATCGATGGTTACAATCTTCCCTAGGTGAGGAAACTTGAGAGTGAAAAATACCGACAAAGTGACTATCGCCATAGCATAAACCTAATTTCTTCCCAATAAGAGGTTGTAATCCAATGGAATGTCGACCACTTCTACCTAGATAGAAACATTCTTTCCCCCTAGCTCGATAGATAGCGCCGGTAACAAGCCGGGAGGCTGGAAACCTCATCCGTCAAAATATTTTAAACTGGTTGGTGACCGGTTGAGTTTAGGAGAACCAATGGATCTCCAACAAGACATAGATAAAACTGAGGTGGAAGCTCCTTCATCCAATATAGTACGATGAAATTTTCTACCAATTAAATTAGTCGTGATTTGAAACGCGAGATGATGGGATAGCCTCAATTTATAATTCTCCACATTAATAGTAATTCTATTAGGATTCTCTGGATCTAAGGCCCCTAAGGATGACATTAAATTTTTACATTGTGTAGGGAAACTTTGGAGTACCTCTAGAGTAGACATAGCACAAGGTGCCTGAGCTAAATCTTCAACAATGCTATAGAATTGGGCATCTCGAGCACTATGATTGAATACTGACTTCCAAATCGTACTCTTAGGACGACATAAAATCGTGTCAAGACTAGGTTTTTCAATAATTAAAGGGCCATTAGAAGGAGGTGGAGGAGAAGGACTAGTAGAAGGAGTCTTCTTAGGAAATGTACCTTCATCTTTCTTATCGGGAGGTTTATCCTATGTTTGTCATCCCAACAGTTTTGAAGGACATCATTCTGATTTCCTCCATATATGAAGAGTGACCATGTAAAGATGTATGATCAATTAATTGTTGTTGAGATAGGAAAGGGTCAATTAGAACCGTCGGTGTAGAAATATTTTTCAAAAAAAATTGATATCTTCATGCCTAATACATTCCTTGGTGAATAGATCATCTCCACATAATAGGCAGGGGCACTTAGCCTTCTGTTTCGGTTTCGATTCATTCTCTTTAGTCGTAGTCTTAGGATTCTCTTGTTGGTTTCTAGATTTTTTAGATTTATCTTTACCTTTCTTCTTATTACCGGGTAATTGTGAAGATTGAATAGCATTCACCTCGGCGGATACATTAGGAGTCGAGGAATTAGCGGGAGAATAATTCTGCTGCTTGGTAGGTTTCACTGTGGATGGAGGTTGGATTAAACCTACAACACCATCTACAGGAGTTTCAACAGGTGGCTTGGTAGGATCGGTGCTGGGATGAGGGGCATTAGGGATCAAATCATATAATGTTTCGGACTGAGAATAAACTAAGTCTAAATATTGAGCCTAGCTAATAGCATGTTCCTCTGTAACAACACCTCCCATAGCCACATCTCGGGCAATAGAAAGCAACAAAGACTTGGTAAACCAATCAACTAGCAGTTGATCTGGAATAAGATCCTAGATCAACCTTCTACGTGTTCTCCACTCATGAATGTGATCAGATATGTGAGTGGAAGTAGTTTGTCACAAAGATGTTAAGAGATCTGTACCAGTTTCATAATGGATGGGTAGTTGGAAATGGGTAAGGAATACTGTTTCCAACGAATTAAAATCCACAAACGAATGTTGTGGAAGTTAAATATAACACTTAGCATCCGTACTAGTCAAAGTCCTATGGAATATCCTTAAACTGATAGAATCGTCCATCAAGGAGTTGGAAGAACACAACAGATGGAAGGTCATGACATGGTTTTTTGGATCTTCACCTTACTTCCCATTGAATTTTGGGATATCTGATATCCCAAAAAAGGGTCATGGAGGATGGGATCATTAATCAGTTTGGACAAGTCTGGAAAATCCAATGTTGCCAAAAACGGGAGTTGCCGATTAGGTTGTGAGTAATTATAATATTTATAATATAAGTCTACCCATTAGGACCATAGTTCAGCAGAGGTTGATCGTAGTAACCCACAAACTGTTGGTAGTTGGGAGTGTTTTTCCCCATAAATAGTTGTCCTTGGTTAGGCATGGCTTGAGGTCCATAGATAGGTTGAGTCCATTGATTGGTAACGCCTATGAGATTAGGGACATATAAATGATTAATTTATTGTACCATGCTAAGGTATTGGTTACTAATGTTGGGGTGTTGAGGTGGGACCCAAGAATATGTGGTCGGTTGTGAAATAGGACCAATAGGACCATAGCTAGCAGGTCCACCAGATCCTACAGCTGGAGGAGTAGGATTTGAAACATTAAGCAAAATAGGTATATAAGGTCCTCCAACTGCATGGGATGTGGGGGGTAAAAACTGACTTCCAAGATTCGGCAAACCCATGGAAGGCATAGGATCACTTCTCAATGAAGGGTTTGACATAGGATTTGGAGCATACTGTGACACTCTCGTCGGAGTGGTGAGTCTAGTGACCGTCGGAGCGGGTGGAGAATTGGCTAGAATTGAACTAGAAGGAATATTTAAAGATATATCGAAAATATCACTTGGTAGAAGATAAGGTAAAAACCTTCTAGGGTTTGGAATTAGCTCCATAAAATAAACATTCACGGCACTAGTAGAACCGAATTGGGAGATATCTTGTCCTAAGGAGGTTTCCCAAAATGGAGCATTCAACCCAAATATGGGAGCAACCATATCATCATGATGGAACTGATTGATCCTAGCTCCTGTAGGAGTTTGGGTGGGAAAATATGGATCTCGGTAGGAGGGTTGCTCCGCTATAGGTGGTACTAAGTAATTAGTAATGAAAATATTGGCAGGAGTAAAGAATTCACCTCCCTCTTATGTAATTGTAACTCCTTTCAATTCAGGCATGGATACACTACCTGTTTCAGAATTTGTGTCCATCTCTCACTCCATGCGAGGCTGAGTTGTAGGATTTAAAGGATACTCAAGTGATAATCCTTGTATACAATGGGACCATCTCCAAGGGAAATCAACCAGTTTGAATAGGTCAAACTGATCTCAAAAGAAACCTCTAAGCTAAATAAGAAAAATAAACACTACTCACACTAAAGCAACAATCAAAACTATGACAGGAGTGGATTGAAAGTCTGTATCCTCACAGGATTATCAAATCACCACAACTCACGATATACCCTAGGGTCCAACAGTAAAATGTGATAAGGAGGAAAAGGGACCGTACCCTTTCCTGAATACCCGACTACCTGGATGGCACGTGCGTAAAAATATCCCCAAGTTTTGTTCTTGGTGTATTGTGTTGATAAGATGGTCAAAGGGATTTTCTCACTTGGTATAAGGATCCCTACAAGTGTCTCCTGATATACACAAGGTACATGGGAGCTCAACCCTGTAGTAGTGTTGTCTAATGCATAATTGTTGGAAAGGGGCCTTCCTATATATTGTTGAGTACGTGAAGTACCTTTTGATATACCTCAAGGGTACGTGAAAGGTCATTCGATATACCACCAAGCACATGGAAGAACTACACGATCCCCGAGATGCACTGCATGCAATGAAAGATAGATCCTATGTTTATAGACGCCATGACACGTCTTCTAACCTATCACACATTGATAAATATTTTAACCTAGGGTAGTGCTTAATTTTATGTTTTATGGTTAAGTGAATGCATGAGGTGAAAAACTGAAATGTAAAACCATGTAGGTATGCACATGCAAGTCTTTCACTTTAACTTTTTGGATATGCCCTACTTAAAGGAAGGATAAAGATTCGTTTCTTCTTTTTCCAAAACACAAATAGATCCCAAAGAAGCAATATCAATCTATATGTTTCATTCCTATTGCAAGCACGCAATAATGCAAAACTTGAAAAGAAAAAGAATGAGATTTCTTTTAAAAAAATGATATTGCTACTTTTCACACAAAACTTTTTCAATTCTTCAACCGAAAGAAAAGACCTAGAAACAAAAATGTTTTTATTCTTTTGCTGAGAAGAAAACATACAATAAGCAACACGCTATGAATACTTGAAAGTTGATGAGACTAATCAAGTAATCAAGAGTCCATTATTATACTAAGATCTATGATCAATTTTCTCTCAATTTTTTCAATAACATGTATAAAGAAAATATTTTGACAATCTATGAAGAAAACAAAATAAAGATTACTTTCCTTTCTGTTGATATAACAACACTCAGAGATCTAAACCCAAATATTTCTTTTCAAAATGCTAACTAATTAGACCGAAGACAAATGAAGAATAAGCCACAAAGGCCAAACTCAATCAACTTTCTTGAAAATAAAACAAATCAAGCCTATAAATTTTTTCTAGATCTTGTTTGATGATTGTAACTACTAGCAGTAAACCTAGAAACACTCAGAAACCAAAATTCATATGTAAGATTTCAAAAATAAAATAGGGATTGAAAACCTACCTGACATCGCGGTTTGACAACTCAATAGAGAGCGTTGCAGACTGAGCACCGCATTTTTTAAACAGGTACAAAGCGGTGGCATTGCTCATTGTACACAAAAAAGATGTGGTGGCACCTCTAGTTGCCTTAGGAAAGGTGCGGTGGCCTCTCCTTTTACTCAACCTAGGTGCGGTGGCCCAAAAATATTTTGAAATCACAAGGAGGCGAAAAAAGAAAAGTGTTAGAGCTTATATAGTGGATCCAAATAACATATAAAGATAAGAATGTGAAGAATTAGAGGAAAATAGAGGTAGATTTAACAATTTCAAATCAAATCTTACAAATTTACAAGCATATATGATCTATGAATTGAAATTGAAAATTGAAGAAAATCCAAAACCAAGACTTTGATCTCTCCCCAGCAAAGTCACCACTTTTGTTACAAGAAATTCTTAGCCAGTGCTGACAGAGGTTGTTTCCCTAGATTGAAATACTCAAACTAGAACAAAATAACTACAAGATAGAGAAACTTTCCCTATTATCAAATAAACAACTTGAATTAACTACTATCCTCACCTTCCATGGGATGTAAAGGTCTGAATCTTGAAGTGCTTAATCTATGTGGATAACCTGCAAGAGACACAACAAAACGCAAACCAAGTGAGAGTAACAAGATGGTTTATAATCCTATGTAAAAGACCAAGGAGCTAAACAATAAACACAACATGATAATCAAACACACAAATGCTTATGGGAAAGAAACTATATTTTCATTAAAATATAAAGAATGAGAGTATACAACTAATGCCTTGGTGTTTACAACTCTTCTCAAAGGAGCCTTGCCTCAAAGAATTTAAATTTCCTACTAATCACTCAAGATTCTGAATGAATTTGGCTAGAATTTGGATGCAATAACACATTCTTCCTCCCCTTTTCCCATGAGGAGTGAGCTAGCATATAAACGCTTGAGAGGATACGATAAGTTGAGGATTCTATGGGAGAGGTGGAGGGATGATCCTAGGATGGGGGCTCTCAAGTTCTAGGTGTCCTGATTCATAGGGATGAGGCTCCACGAAGGCTAGTTTCAAGAAGCCTCTCAAACGTTCCTTTTTTGTCTTTATAAGTCAATCACCGCACCTTGTTCAAGGATAAAAGGTGATACTAAGGGGGCACCGCTACTTGTAAATGGGCATTAGGCGGTGACACCACTCTTTGAAAATGGAGAAAAAGTGTTGCTGAGATGGGTACCGCGGCTTGCTCAAAGGTAAAGTGCGGTGGCGGCCAAAACTATTAAAATATTCATCCTTACTCATTTTCAACTTCAACCTATGAGGAATTCAAGGAAAATATTGAGATACTTATCCCGCAACATGGTGTTGAGGAGAATTATGTGTAACAACTAAAGAGTGTAGGGGGTCAAGAGATTTATTCATTTACTGGTGGTTTCTCTGTTTACCATCAGATTCGAATCACAAAGGAAGACCAACACAAGACCAACTTTGCGACAGAGTGGGGGTGTTTCCAGTACACGGTAATGCCCTTTGGACTCAAAAAATCTCTTGTTATTTTTTCCAAAATAGTAGTTGTTTCCTTTAAAGAATTTATTCACAAATTACTTGAATTCTACTTTGACGATTGGAAAATATTTGGGCCCATTAAGGATCATATTGAGAGCCTCAAGATGATGTTGGAACGTTGTCGCCAATATCAAATTTCATTAAATTTAAAAAAATGCATAGTTTGCGTCCCATTTGGAATTTTGTTGGGCCGTGTGGTCTATCGAGATGGAATGTTGGTAGATCTTGCTAAAATTGCGATCATCCTTAACCTACCACCACCGACCGCAGTTAAAGAATTGCACACAAAATTGGGACACACAGGATACTACAGAAAATTTATCAAAAGATCATTTTGGATTTAAATCTCATATTTCTAGATTGGATTAGAACTTAATAAACATTTTACAATCAATTGATGGTTTTGACCATATAATAATTATATAATCACTATCAAACATATTTCCAAAAATTCATTTACTTGTTTTTCTTTAAAACTAATAATAAATATTGAGAGTAGTTAATGAGTAAAATACCCATATAAAATTCTAAAATCTAGATTTCCAAAATAAATTGGAATTTGAAAAACATTTTACTATCAAATGAAGATTTTAAACACATATCCAAATGTTTTCAGGAAATTACTTTTTTAAGTTTATAACTACAATGAACATTCACCTCTCCTTAGGTTTCAAGCCAATTAAATTTTAAACTGAAATTTAATATATAATCAAATAAATGTATTTTACAATTAAGCTAATTTAAATTTCAATGCTATATGTTTTTGGTTTGATAATTTCTCTTTCTAGTATTTTTTAAGTTAACATATGAGTATGACTCATAAGCTTGATACATCTCACTCACTTTAAATTGTAATTAGGTTGTAAAAAAACGCCTCCCAACACCACCATATTTCCATATATATTCTTGCTTATTCCATTCCTATTAACTGTTCAACAATAATAACTTTTCAAGAATAAGTTATCTATGCATAACGGTTACCAAGAGCAGTTATGATTTACAAGCTAAAAATCCTATGTGATTAACAAGAGGATCTTTATTACAAGAATAACGATGATCTTAGGTGTCCTTTACCCATTTTGAGATGTGTTTCTTTTTTAAATGTGGTTCACCATTTGTTAGAGGGCTACTCCACGGAAAATTCCTATACCTGATATTCAAACTGAATCAAGGTATGGTCATCTCATCATTCACAACATTTATTACAAAGGGCTCCACAAAAGCATCATGTCAGTTACAAGAGTAGAACCTAGGTGGGGAGGGTAACATTCATTCCTCCCAACCACCCAAACTACATCCATTTGACTTTGAGATGTGTTTCTTATCACAACTTGTTACTAACCAAATAGAATAGGTGTGACATCCCTAAGAAGATAATTTGTAAAATGAAAACCCATTAAGACACATGTATCTATTTAATGATGGAATGATATAAGTTGGAGCTTCTCGATAGGGTTTATTTTATTAGACCATCATTCAAGATGGAATCCCTTTAGCATAGATGGAATCTTCTGCTTTCCCCCTTTGTATTTAATTTTTCGACATGCTCTCATTTATATATATGATAATTACGGTGGATGGTATGAATACCATTTCCCCTCTTTCTTTATTATGCATCCATTTGTGCTTTTAGTGCTCTCTCTCTCTCTATATATATTTGTTCTTTTAGTGCTTCATATATATATATATATATATGATAATTAGGGTGGATGGCATGAATACCATTTGCCCTTAAAATATTTGTATACACTTTAACCTTATATTTACTTTATATTTTTTTAACTAAAATACATTATGGTTTTTTGTCAAGATAGAAGGATGGGTAATCGGATGCAAGGGTTTTTCTTATACTAATACCACCATCATGAAGTTTGAAGTTAGCCCAGTAATGATTGTACAATGTATATTATAAACTGTTCAATATTTATATATTTCTTTTAATTAAAAACATGGTACAAGTAATATTTTATTTTGTTTTTAATTTTAATCATTAGAATGCATACGTTGCATATTTTTGTTTTTAATTTTAATAATTAGAATACACACATTGATTATATATATTGAACCATAAAAAGAATTGTTTCATAAATATTTGAACATAGGGTAAGGGTACTTAACTCTTCATGCATCCATGATTTTTTGGGCAGCTGAGATAGTGGCCACAACATACCTCCTTGTCATAGGAATGTATAGAGATCCTCCTGACAATCATCCTCGATCATGGTTATGATACCATCGAGGTGAAGTATTTTCTTGCCTCTTTTGTTCTCCTTTACACAATGAAAATCGTCAACTCAATCTAATCTCTTTTATTTTTCCATTCTATTCTCTCTACCCATGCTTGTATTTTCTTCTCGGCTAGAAGAATATCCCCTGAGCTCTACCCCCATTCTCCTTCTTAAAGAAAGAATCTACCCCTCTCTTCTATTTTTGAGTATGGTTTTCTTCTTTTCTCCTTTTCCTCCACGTTGTTGGGGATTTATGTTCATTGCGACTCTATGCATTTAAAAATGCATGAAACCAACTTATGTTACACTTGGAAATTTTCTTCCTTCCCACCTTTCCCCACTTGTGATATCATAACCTCTCTTCTACTTTGCATCCTCTTCCAAATGTACCATAATTATTTTTATTGAATAAATATTACAATTGCACCATTTCCAGGGAGTCTCGTTTACAATAGTTACATTTACAAACTAATTTAAAATAGGTTTTTTAAAGGTATTACAAATAAAATGGTATACCAATCTACTTGGGATACACATAATGAATCACTTTTCTTCTCTAGAAACCAAGTACCAATATATAAGTATCAAACTTTTGATATGACATTCTTGAAAATTGTTTTAAACCATACAAAGACTTCGTCATCTTACAAATCAACTCCATATTTCCCTTTGTTGCAAAATATTTTGGTTGTTTTATGTAGGTTTATTCTTCTAGATATCCATGTAGGAATGTTATATCCACATCCATTTTCTCTACTTCAAGATCAAAAGTAGCAGCAATAGACAAACAAAAAACTAATAGAATTTTAATTTAGATATAGGAGAAAAAATATCACAAAAAACAATTCCTTGCACCTTGGAATGTCACTTTTCAAATAGGAGATCTTTGTACTTCTCTAGCTTATCATATGCATTCAAATTCTTATTAAATACCCATTTAGCACTAGTAGGTTTTCTTTCAGCTGTCAACTCAATCAGATCCTAAGTTCCATTTTTATTCAAGGCATCCGTTTCTTCAACTATGGTCTTCTTCTAAAGTTTATCATCCTTTGAATACACTACCTTTCTAAAATAATACGAGGATCATTATATGCAATAGATAGAACAAAACTAAAGTGAAAATCAAGTCGGGTATACCTTTCTGGAAACCTTCTTTCTTGAACCGATCTCCTCAAGGCTAGAGTATGAGATTCTTCCTTTTTTATTCATCTCTTGTGTTGAGTTGTATTCTTCACCCTCCAACTCAAACTCTATTGTCTTTGGTTCATCTTGGTTTGGTTGGAATTATTGTTTAGAAACGACAAACTACTTTAACCTCTCTAAAGACCACATTTCGACTATAAGTAATCTTCTTAATTACTAGGTTCCAAATTTTATAACCTTTTTTACCATCTTTATAACCAAAAAAGATGTATATTTTCAATTTTATTATTCATCTTACTCCTACTTTCTTTTAGAACATGCACATAAACATCACAACTAAAAACTATGATATTTTTAAGAGATGTTTTTTTTACCATCCCATGCCTCATGTAGATTTTTGTCAACTTATGGTAATGTAGGTGATCAATTTACCATGTAACATGCTTTACCACTACCTTTACCCAAATTTCACGTGATAACCTTGTACAACTGAGCGTACTTCTTTCCTTGTCCATCATTGTCATGTTCATTCTTTCTGCAACTCCATTATGTTGAGGTGTGTATAGAGTAGTCTTTTTCCATTATATTCTACACTCTTTACATAATTCCACGAAATCATTTCCATGGAACCCTCCACCATTATCTATCTCCGACGCCTTTATTTTCTTCTTTTTCCAGTTTTTTACAAGAGCCTTAATCTCTTTAATTTGATTGAAAAATTAAGATTTCTTACAGAGAAAATAGACCCATGTGTTCCTTGAGAAATTGTCAATGAATGAAGCATAATACAAATATTTACATAGTGATGGAATATGAATAGGTCCAAACACATCATTGTGCATTAAGCTCAAGACTTATTTTCCTATTGCAACACCAAATGAATCTCCACCCAAATATATTTACCAAATATACAATATTCACATAAATCAAAATCTAATGAGCAGTTGGGCATACCTTCAATCATACTTTTACCATAAAATGCTTAAAGCCTCAAGTTATCTCCAATATTTCATAGTGTTTGATGCTATAGCATTGTCTGTTCTCTAGGGGCAATATGGGTCATGTCTTTTTCATGTCTATCCTTGCTGACAAAAAACATGTTACACCCATTATTAAAAGTGTTTCCCAATAGTTTGTATAGAGTTCCAAGTCAAAATCGCATAACCAACTCTAGTGATGCTCGAACAATCATACATGTGTCATTTTCAAATACAATATGCCACTTTCATCACCCATATTACATATATGAGGTTTCTTCTTATATCTAGAATGTGAAATCCCTAGGGAGAGTTCTAATTCTTCCATGTTTGAGCAATAACTTGATTATTCCATGTCCTATGCTTTTGGTTGTTGTTGGAGGTTGGAGGGGACCCTTTGGGCCCCTAGTTTTCACCATAATAAATAAACTATGTAATGTTTTGTAAATAATGATAGGTTGGATTGGGTGTATAATCTCTCTAACCAGCTATATTATGTACAACTATTGATTTCAATATGAATTCCAAGTAGTTGAACATTCGAATCAATATGCTTTGTTCTCCTTGATAGTTTTTTTGTGTGATCTCATCTTTGCTTGAGTGCATGTATTCTCGGTGAACACAACAGTGGCGGTGTTTCCTCCTCTGTCTAGGTGACAGCAGCAGCGAATGGAGGTAGTATGAACCTAGATTGCCATGTTTGTGTAACAAAACCTGCAAGAAAATGTAAAGGCCTCCATCGCATAGTGCTCTTGTTCAAGAAAATGAGGAAAGCATGTAATTCTATTATTGGTTAAAGAATGCACATTGAATGATGTTGTTGTTTCTCAAAAAGTGGTGAAATTTTATTGTGTTGAGCAATGTCCACTTCATGTCATCTTTTATAATAAACTAAAATATTATGCACTCCGTTGAGGATCGATGGTATGGAATATCATTAACTATCATTCTTGTTGCCACCGACCAAACTGTCCATTCATCTCAATAATAAAATCCTGATTATGAAAACAAGTTTTTTAAGAGGCGTTGATCACTTAAGATTACCGAACATCAGTTGAAGAATATGTTGGTCGACTTAGGAGTTAATTGATAAAGGATATTAATTGGGGAAATGAAATAATTTGAATGCACTCAGGATGTTTGTGCCCAATGGGAGTGGGGTTTAATACAGCGATCAGTTGGGTAAAGGATGGTTATCCATCGACATGCTATGAATTTATTTCAGTGGTTATCAACATCTATTCTCCTGACTAATGTTTGACGACTGTCTGGTTGATGTATACCACGAACATAATAACAATATGGAGCTAGGAGAATATTACCTAAAGGATATAAGCAGTCACTTAGTGTGTTCATTTAAAATAAAACATATGTTATTGCATTTGCATTTGTGTATATATAAGTATCATTCTGGTGTGGGTCTGTATCTGTTGTAGAAGAAGGAATTTATGACAAATATGTTTAATGAAAATCTAAAGTCAAGGGAGTCAGAGTTTGGAACAGTATGTCTTAGAAAGGAGGGAATGATATTTTTTGGGAAGAACTTTTTAATTTTGACCATTTTTTTTATTTCAATGTGAATATCAAAAAAGGATTTTTCGGAGGAAAAAAGTAATTCGGTCTATGTCTTGTTGACCTAAGTCAATATTAATCTATATGTGTAAGTTGAGTCTTTTCATGTTCTTTTCATATCCTTCATGAACTTATTTTTGGCATTCCAAATCATTGATTAAAATTTAAGACAGGATTCACACATGTCCATGACAAAGTCAAGAATAAGTAAAGCGACAAAGTTCGACCATGGATTCAACCAAGAGCGGCTCAATAGAAAGAAAAAAAAATCAACTGACATGGATATAAAAAATATTTATGTTTGAGCAGACATAATTATAAAGATTGCAAGTATTATTAAACCTCATGATAGAGGAAGACGACATTCAAACAAAATACATCTTACATCGCATAGAACAATGCATAATGACAGATGATGAGATGGAGAACAATTGAACGTGAGTCCCCCCGATGTTGAAATGCAGGAGAAATTCTTGAGTTTTGCCCTCGAAAGTTAAAGTCATAGAAATGGTACAGAAAGAAGAGTCAAAAGTCCTAATAATTCTAAGACGATGGAGGTGAATGGCAACTAGATGATTAAAATATGAGCCTTCGACCGACTACTACCAAATTGAAGATAAAAGGTGCAAAGTCACAAGTCAAGGATGTTCCTACCCACTTGTTCTCTTCGAGACGAAGAATATTTTTGTGGTGGGGGAGACGTTGGACGGGACCTGTTGGGCCCCTAGTTGTCATAATAATAATCATACTATGTTAATGTATTGTAAAGAATGATTAGTTGGAGCAGGTGTATAACCACTCCAACCAACTCTATTTTGTACAAATACTTATTTCAAGATGAATGATAAGTAATTGAACATTTGATTCAATCTGCTTTGATCTTATTGACTATTTCTTTGTGTGATCTCATATTTGCTTGAGTGCATGTGTTCTTGGTGAACACAATAGTTGTCTAGTCATCTCGTAGGAGAAAATCACCTCTATAATACTTTTCATATTTCCAAAACCATTCCATGTCCCCTAGTTGTCATAATAATAATCATACTATGTTAATGTATTGTAAAGAATAATTAGTTGGAGCGGGTGTATAACTGCTCCAACCAACTCTATTTTGTACAAATACTTATTTCAAGATGAATGATAAGTAATTGAACATTTGATTCAATATGCTTTGATATTCTTGATTGTTTCTTTGTGTGATCTCATATTTGCTTGAGTGCATGTGTTCTCAATGAACACAACAATTGTCTAGTCAGCTCGTAGGAGAAAAACACCTCTATTATACTTTTCATATTTCCAAAACCATTCCATGTGAGGATTCATATGAAATGAAGCACTCGATTCAATCAACCATACATCATGTTTTTCATATGCACCTATAAATACCAAGTAAACACCACCTTCTTCAATGGTTTTTTTGTTTCTATGGAAGGAGCAGCATCAAATCCCTTACTTTTATTAGCATTATTAGACATACAACCCTTCTTATAATGCTTAACTTTACAACATTTCCAACTTCCTTGTATATTATCTCCAAGATTTAGATATACCTATATATTTAGGTCCCCCTACCCCCCCCCCCCCCNATTTTCTCCATGTTTCCTTTAATAACAAGGATGTAACTACATCCTCAAACTTTAATGTGGATTGAATAGCACTGCTAATTGTGACAACCAATTTGTCCCAAAATTCTAGCAAAGAACATAACAAGGTAATATACGTATCTTCTTTCTCCATTTTAATATCAATAGAGACAAGTTGAATTACCATAATATTAAAGGCATTTATATGCTTCATCACAAAGTCGCCATCTTCCATCCTGAAATGATACAACATGTTTTGAAGAAACAACTTGTTTAACATGGACTTTTATCAATACAAATTTTTTAACTTTCCCCACAAATTCTTTGCAGTGTCTTGTAGAGACATTCAATAACAACATATCTAAGAACCAAATTCAAATAGTACTTCTTACATTTATTTTCAACTTTCTCCAATATTTTTTTGATATAGTAGTAGGTTTTGTATTTGGATCAACAACTCATTGTTTGCTTTCTACAAGAAGATGTTCCATCTTCAACTCCCATAACTCAAACATGTGGTCATTAAACTTCTCTATTTTATTCTTGAAACACTCACCATTTTCTTTACACAAGATTCACTACACAAATCTCCCACTCAAATACAGGTTTGTCATAGAACCAAGATATCCTTGCTTTCATAGAATGAGCTAACCCTAGAAACAAAAACATTCCCCCGAAGTCAATAAGCTTGTTCTGATGCTAGATGAAGAGATTGATAAACCTATGGAAGAAAAACAATACCAACATAATCTAAAACACAATAAATAACAATGGCACACACACAGTACATAATAATTTAATATGGAAATCCTTAACCAAAAAAACCAACTTAACTGAGAACCACTCCTCTCTCTATCTCATTCTATTATCTTCACAATTTACAATATAATATTTATAGCATCCAAAAATCCATTGATTAAGATTATATTACAACCCTAATCCCTTATCTAGAATTAGTTTACTATGGGACAAAACACCATTGGCCAAAAAGCACAAAACATACCAAAAACAATTATCTCTACAAGATCAATGAGATGTTGGAATATTTGGTCCGAGAATAATGAGAAGAGATCATTAAAAAAAAAGACCTTAGTTGAGAAGATCCATTCAAGTATCGGAAATAGGGTTATGAGTTGAGAAAGTAGAAGACTCGTATCTTTAACAGATAAGATAAATGAGGAAATAAAGCCAAATTTGGCTGTTAATATCGAATGACGTCTAATGTTGAATGATCTCAACTCTTTAGATAGAACAAGTTCACTAGATACCAATTTATTGATAATGCAACTATTTGGTGGGATCATTTGAATAAGAAAGAAATGGTTAATGAAAAACACTTAGAATGGAGTGACTTCAAAAGGCACTCAAAAAACAAGTAATTGGGTGAGATGTATGATCATGAAAAGTAATATAAATACTATGCACTCAATTAGAGCACCATAAGTTTTTTGTTTGTTTGTTAATAAATGCACGTCACTCAGGGCCAGTGCATTTCCACCATTGGCTGAGAAACCACAACCCAGGGGCATATAAGCCACCAAAATCACCTGGGGATCACACACGGCCTGGACCACACCAACCCTTAACATGGTTGGATTTTTGGGTGTCTTTTCCCAACTAGATCACCCCTAAGGGGTTTGAACACGGGTTTCCTTTATAACAATACCCACTCCTTAACCGAATGAGCTAGTGAGATTTGACTTAGAGCACCACAAGTTATAACTAATGAGGAATATGAACATAATATCATGGAACTAGATAAGTATGCCCATGGAATTTGTGAGAAGTATTTAGTTGGTTAATTTATTGGAGGACTAAGGAGATCATGTTATGGACAAAGTTAGAACTTTTATGCCTAAGTTCTTGACCAATGTCACTTTGAGAACTTGCCTTTGTGGTGTTGAAGTATAACGGAAGAAAGAGTTGAGTGGTAGAATCAACCAAATAATAAAAACCAAGAAAACTTGGAGGAGAATATTTGTCAAAGAAATTTTAATATAGTGCCATAACTAGGCTATAAAAGAGAAGAAGGATTGAGAGAAAACACTAGATTCAACAACTCAGGGATCAAATGTTACAAAGGTGGAGATATGAGACATACAATTTATGAGTGTCCTAAAATGGAGAACTAACCCAAAGGTACAATGGATCATTTGGAACTTGAAGATATATTGGAAAGTCATCAAAGGTAAACGACATGTAGCTATAATTGGCTAGCAAATAGAGTATTAGACATCTTTGATATAGGCTGAAGTTATTATTTTTAGAAAGTTGTATACCATTTCGACAGGCATTGGTACGTAGCACTTGTATTTTTATTTATCCTAAATTGGCGGTAAATTGTAGGTTTATTACAAAAAAGATCCAAGATACTTGGGAGGTACATAAGGCCAATGGTAACAACAAGTTGATTAGTCAGGAAATCAATCAATGTATGGTACAATTGGGTGGTTGGAAGAGCATCATTTATTTTCATGAATTGGATTTAATATATTATGATGGAATAACTAGATATGATTTGTTAGACTCTTCAAAAAACCAAAGTGGAAAGTTTTGAAAAGAAATTTGAATGCTTAGTTGAGGATGGCATAGCTAGAAGCATTCAAGGGAATAAAAACCCACTAGTAGTAAGACAACTATCAACTATGTAGGCCAAGCATAGTGTGTGCAAAAGATATCGTGTTCCCATTGTCGTTGTAAAGATTGAATTTTGCAATGAGGTAGATAAGTTGCTAGTACTAAAATAATTTATGGATATTTTTTCTAGAAGACTTACCCAAGTTGCCGCTGACAAGATAAGTGATTACAAAATTGGTCTTATCCCTAGAGTAACCCCGCTATTAAAGGAACATTATTGAGTGGGAACTAGCGATCTTAGTAAGATCAAGATGAAATTGTAGGAGTTATTAGATAAAGGGTTCATTCAGTTTCCACTTGGGGTGCATCAATGGTGTTTGTTAAAAATATGTACTTTCCATGTGTGCATCAACTATTAGTTATTAAACAAATTCACAATTAAGAACCAATATATATTGTCTATGATTGATGATTCATTTAATCGACTTAAAGGAGAAAAGGTGTTCTCAAAATTAGATTTGAGATAGGGGTATTATCAAATGGAGGTGGAAGAGGAAGACATTCCTAAGACCACTTTCAGAACTTGATATGGACACTACGAGTTATTAGTACTAGATTTTGACTAATTCATCATTTGTTTTCATGAGATTGCTGAACAATGTGTTATAGAAATACTTGGATAAGTTTGCCTTGGTGTTCACTTATCAGATTTTGATTTATATAAAAAATCAGAACACAAAGAGCACCTTGAGACAATTTTGCAAAAATTGTGGGAGCATAAGTTGTATACAAAGCCTAGTAAATGTGAATTTTTCAAGAAGAATAATTAGTATATTAGACACGTCATATCATAAGATGGGTTAGAAGTGGATTCTAAGAATATTGAGGCAATATCTAGTTTTCCTGCCCCTAAGAATGTTGTTGAAATAAAAAAATAAAAAAAATTCTTGGGCTCAACGAGATATTACAAGAGCTCCATTAAAAGATTTTCAAAGGTTGTAAGATCTTTATTGATGTTGTGAAGAAACAAGATTCGTGTGGAAAACCTTACATGAAGAAGTATTTTAGAAATTCAAATAATTTGTTACCTCAACACCAACGTAAGTATTTCTAAATTTTGATAAGGAATTGTTTGAGCACTGATGCCAATGTAGGGTATAAAGGGAGTATTAATGCAATATGACAAGGTAATTAGTTGAGGGTCTAGGAAGCTAAAGATTCATGAGAAGATTTACCAAAATCACAACTTAGAACTCTTAGCTATAGTGCATGTATTAAAAGCACGTTGACACTACACAATCAAATGAAAATTCAAGTCATGTTCTAAATATAAGAGTTTCAGATATGTGTTGACAAAACCCTAACTAAACACTAGGAAATGGAAATGGGTGGAAATTTTAAGTAGATATTATGAGATTCTACACATTAAAGGGTAAAATAACAAAGTGGTTGATGCCTTGAGTTGAAGGAGGCATATAAGTGAAATTTCTCAAGTTTAGTGAGATTTGAGAGCAATGATTAGGATGCATGTTTTAGATGAAAAATTATAACAAGAGGTATGCCAAGCCTAACTAAGAAGGGAAATTTGGAGCAAAAAGGAAAAAAAGAGGTATGAATACTTTTACTTAGTAGAGGATGGAATTTGCTTCGGTGAAACCAAGTATATGTGCCAAACCAAATAGATTTACAAAGATTGGTATTTCATGAAGATCAGATGCTCTAACTAGATTATCAAATAATATATGTAAGCATGAAGTAGATGTAATAATTGGTAAAGACTAAAGGCATACATAATAGCATTATAACATATGTGACCATGGGTTTGGAATGCCAAAGATAAAGGTAGAACATCAATATCCAATAGTTAAAATGAATCCCTGAATATACTTCACTAGAAATGGTAAGAAGACCCTATGGATTTTATTATAGGGATGTTAAGCACTTCCAAAACCATTGGCTCTATTTTTGTGGTAGTAGATTGGTTGACTAATGTGACACATTTTATTATGATCAAAACTACTCACCAGCATGTGTCATAGAACGTATTTTTATTTAGGAAATAGCAAGATTGCATGGTGTACCAAAAGTCATAGTTTTAGATTGAGATTCATAATTCACTTCAAAATATTGTAAGAATTTTTTTCATGAGTTGCACACTAAGCTGAATTTTAGTACAACCTATCATCCAAAGTTTGATAGGGAAATAGAGAAAGTAAACTGAATTTTGGAAGACATTCTCATATGTGTGTAATGAATCAACCATGAAGTTGGGAAGAATATCTTTCATTTGTAGTGTTTCCCTACAACAATGGCTGCCATTATTCATTGATGAAGTGCTTGTTTGAGGATCTATACAGACAAAATTTTATCTCCCTGGTCAATTGGGACAACAATTTAGAAGTGAGGAAGACCTAAGGTAGTGGGACCTTAGAAGTAAAGGTGAGCATAGTAAAGCATATGCAAGAAGCATGAAGATTGCACATATAGATAGAAAAGCTATGCCAATAATCAAAGGACATAACCAAGTTTTCAGGTTGGTGAGAAGGTATTTCTTCAAGTCAATCCAAAGAGAAGTTCATTACAATTAGGTAAATGGGGAAATTGGCACAAAGACATTGTGCAGATTTTGTAGATTATTACAATAGCTTAAAGATTGGACATTCACACTGTATTCAATGTATTCTTACTTAAAAATTACGTACTTGACCCAAAACATGTACTAGATTTTGATGACATACAAATGGAGGACACAAGGGAGTTCCACATCGAGCTCTTGATGAACGTATGAACTAAACAACAATGCCTATGGAGCAGAGTTATTTGTTGGGTCAAAGTTAGATGGAAACATTATTTCGAGGTAGATGATACATGGGGATTAGAGTCTAAGATGAGTGAAATTTACTCCTATTTTTTTGTGATAATCATCTCCAATAACCTTTCTAAGGGGCGGAGGAGGACTATAACACTCGATTTTGTGCTTTGTCTATTATACCTATGTTGTTTACTTATGTACAACACTTGTTTGGTCTATTTGTTTTTAAGGAACATTTATGAGTTATTGCTATTTTATGAATTTTATGTTACATTGAGAACATTGCCATTGCACCGAGAGTAGTGAGGCGCTTACAAACCAGTATGGGGGAGATGTTGTCTCGTTTATCATGTTAATCACATTGCGTAATGTAACACTACTATGTCTACTCATAATTTATCAAAAATAAAATTTAATTACAAAATTTCATCTCTGCTTAGAATAAAATTTTTAAACCAAGATAGATCCATCTTAAACCTGGATTTATTAAGCACCAAGAAGCATCCAATTTCTTGAGGTGTAAATTTTTTCTTGAAGTGTAAAAATTTAAGATAAAAAAAAAACTACACCTCAAGAAATTGGATCCCTCTCGGTGCTTAATATATCTAGGTTGGATCTATGCTAGTTGTATTCTTAAGTGTAGATATATTGTTGCACTTCTTTTCACCACAATGATTATGTTAAGATATGTTATGATGATTAGACCCAATATAATTTTTGGGGGGCATAAAGAGTTTGGAACACTATGGTTATTCTTCAATGAAATAAGTTAATTGTCTTGTATTAATTATCACACCATGGAAGTTGTGGGACTAATGATGCCATTTAAGTACATTTGAGTAATGTTTTAGGAATATAGCTCTCATGACCCACATTGATTTATGTTAGATGTTAGGAGCAGTTTGAATGATTATTAATTATCGTTGTGGACTCATACCTTAAGGAAAGGACCCTATTCCAATGCAGATAACCTAGCCTAGAAGTCTCATGACCTCGTGAGGATAAAAAATGAGTGAATAATGACTTATTTGGGAATTATTTGCTGATAATGTTTGATTAAAGTTTGTGGCCCTAAGAGGTAGGAATTAGGTTAGTTAGTGCTTATCATATGATTCGTGGAAAATTACCCCAACCCCTAATTTCACCATAAATCAATTTATGGCTTCTAATTACATTTTTTGGAGGATGATCATTATTAGGGGGGATTAGTTGGTTTTGGATGGGAGACACTAGTTGGGAAAAAAAATTGATGTTCATGGTTCTAAAGTGAAAAGAAACATGATTGTTGTTTGTGAGTTCAAGTGTTTTGTGCAAACAAACTTGTGTACTTTTGGGAAAGGTGTGGTTAATCACATGATTGTGGAGGGACAGGAGCAATCTCAACACAATTCAATAGCTTTGTTTGATTGGGTATATGAGGCTTGGGCATAGTGAAGCACATGGGAGGTACATTACCCATTATTCTTGTCTTGTTTTGGAGAGCTCCACTGTTGGAGGTATTACGTTACTAAAGCTAGAATGAGTAGATATTTTTGCACACCAAGGTCCTGTAGGAATATGTTGCTTGTGGTAGAGACCTCTCCAGCTTACAATTATCTATATTCAATTGGAAATTATTCAATCAGTGACTTGTTTCTTGTGTATATTTCTTGGTTGAGTTGAGACTTAGGAGAATGTCTCGGTTGAGTATCTCCATTGAGTGGTGACCCTACATATGGGGGGTATCACTAGTGTTCTTCATGCTACATTAGTTGAGAATAAACTACACATTTAGGGTGCGCATCCTCGACAATTTTTGTTTGGAATTGAAGATTGGTTTCAACAATTGAACTAGACTTGATCATATCAATTGGGACACATATAAGTGATGTTATCCTTTAATTATTATCATCATCATCTATGGTTTCCTTATGAATTTCTTTATTGATTTAGTTGCATTAGCAATGATTGAGCTTGATGACCACTAGTTGAGCTAACCCCTTGTATCAGGAATGTGTGTGTGTATGTGTGAGAGAGAGAGAGAGAGAGAGAGAGAGAGATCTTGGTGTAGTTAACCTAGTCATTATTGATTTGTGAGTCAAGTATAACCCTTAATCCAAATGGATTTTGTGTTGAATGGATTCTATTGAGTGGTACTTTATTTAAGGTATTCTAGTGTTCTTGTGCATATTTATCATTCTTACAGTGCACATTGTGTGATATTTGGTCGCTATGTAGGTTTTGTGATCAAAGTATTTCCCACATTGATTTGCAAATAGGGTCCTTGGATATACAAAGCTGAGCACTACTTCAACAACAAGTACAACGTTGGTTTCTGCCAACCACTAAACACATCCCTAAAAAAATTCAAATAAAAAAACCCAAAATATTTCCTAAAGAAACCTTATCATCAATGAATGGATTCAAACCAGTTATGCCATGGCAATTTACACATTCCATTATTAGAGAATGCCTATCCTGAGGAGTAGTCTCGGATACGTTTTCATTTTCCATTCAATTGTCCCATTACAAGTTACTATGTCTAGCCTTATGGGAAAGCAAATGAATGGGATTCAAACCAATTATGCCATGGCAATTTACACATTCCGTTATTAGAGAATGCCTATCCTATGAGGAGATAGTCCCGGATACATTTTCATTTTCCATTCAATTGTCCCATTACAAGTTACTATGTCTAGCCATATGGGAAAGTGAATGAACTGGATTCAAACCAGTTATGCTATGGCAATTTACACATTTCATTATTAGAGAATGCCTATCCTATCAGAAGGTAGTCCAAATACGTTTTCATTTTCCATTCAATTGTCCCATTACAAGTTACTATGTCTAGCCATATGAGAAAGTGAACTTGCTAACATGTATAGATCATAGTGTTAATAGTGAACATATCCCTAAAACCTCAAATAGAAAAACCAATGACAAGCCTTCTTAAGTTCTTAGCAGTCGATGAGATTCAGTTCGTTGTTAGAATTCCTTCTTTACGAGGAATCCCGGGATACTCTTGCATTTTCGATTCAACTAGCCAATTACAAGTTACTAGATCTAGCCATATGAGAAAAGTGATAATAGGGTAATTCATATCTGAGCCATATTCTAAGCATGTAAATTGAATAGGGTAGGATTGTATCTTGTTCACAGGCACCAGAGCCCGGAATTAAATATCTCGCTATTATGCCTCATGAGAGAGGAAGACAGAATCCCATTACAAATTCATGAAGAAGAAAAACATCAAGGATGACAGATCACCGAAGCGAAGAATGGATGGTCAATATAGAGCCCTGAACAACTTTGAAATGATGACCATGTCATTTCCCAAATTGCCCCGTTGCCTTTAAACTACTGTAAATAGAGCATAATTTGATTTGAAGTCTCCATCATCCCAAGAGAGACCTGGTAACCTCATAAGCAAGAAAGCATGCTGCATTGGCAGGAACACTTCTGGCCATGGCTGGACCAAGCCCTTTATACAAGCCCTTAAACCCTTCTGAAGCAGCGATTTTCTTGAATGCATCAATTGTACCAGCATACTTTGGCTGGTGAAATTCATCAATCTGAATGACACTCTTCACAACATCCGTTGGATATATAAGTGCCCAGCTAGCAGCACCAGCAATCCCACCAGAAGCAAGCAGGGCACCCATGCCCAATTGAGATGTATCATGCCCTCCTGCCATGAACTGCTTCAGAC
Organism: Pseudotsuga menziesii; assembly: GCA_001517045.1. Taxonomy (NCBI): domain Eukaryota; kingdom Viridiplantae; phylum Streptophyta; class Pinopsida; order Pinales; family Pinaceae; genus Pseudotsuga; species Pseudotsuga menziesii. The sequence goes on from LPNX010630643.1 coordinate 180,100, forward strand.
CCTCATAAACGCCAAATGCCAGGGCGTTTCCAGGCACATCCCTGAATAAAGTAGGCATATAGCCTTTGAACAATCCTCTGGCTCCTTCAGATCTTAGAACATGCTTAGCTACATCAATTGGGCCATTGTGTTTAACAGAAGTTGCCATAGTTGCAACTGAAGCAGTAGCCAAAGCACTCTGAGCTTGCAATCTACACTTGATAAGTTCAGTTGGGCAAGTCAAGAAGGATACAGCAATGCCTGCCCCTGCTCCACAGACCACCTGCTGCCCTACAGAAAGGGGCAAACTAGGCTTGACCCTAAATAGGGCTTCCATCTGCCCTCTTGCAGTGAACAGAACTGCATTACAAACTGCCACTGTAGCCAAAGGGGCTCCCATTCCTTTGTACAGCCCTCTGAGGCCTTCTTTGGTAATGGTCTGCTTGACAGCATCCATTGCACTGGCATAGCGAGGCAGCTGGCCAGGAAGAGGCAATGGCTGACTCTGGAGCTTCACCTTAATGGTGTCAAAGGGGTGCCCAGAGATCAACAGTGCTGTTCCACCAACAGTGCCAGAAATCAGATCCTTTGCTACATCGGTTGCCATTATTGGCAGCCAATAATCTTAAAACCCAATATCTACAACCCACGACTTTAATAAACAAGCACCACTTAAGACCACAAAGAACTGGGTTTGCATTTAAAAACACACCCTCCTGGACTGCAATGTTATTCAAACCTAATCAATAAACGCCCAGGGACTGTTCCTATATGGAAACCCTATGAAAAAATGCAGCCTGGGACTATTACTATATCCAAATAAAAATCCCCAAAATCCAAAAAATTGATTGTTACAATTTATTATAAGCAGTTCTAAGTAATACACTACTGGTCCTGTTTACAAGTCTCATGTGAAGGAAAAAGAAAGGCATCCTTGTGGACTGCAACCCAATGGGAAGAAACACCCATCTCAACTATTTTTTGCATCCAAACTCATTAAAAACCACGATGCTAACAAAAATCCAAATGCTTCAGAAAAAGAAAAAGACCCAAGACTGTAAATTGATCCAAATGCTTCAGAAAAAGATCCAAGGCTGTAAATTAATCCAAATGCTTAAGAAAAAAAAAAGATCCAAGCCTGTAAACTAATCCAAATGCTTCAGAAAAATAAACAGATCCAAGACTGTAAATTAATCCAAATGCTTCAGAAAAAGATCCAAGACTGTAAATTAATCCAAATGCTTCAGAAAAAGATCCAAGGCTGTAAATTAATCCAAATGATTCAGAAAAAGAAAAAGATCCAAGCCTTTAAATCAATCCAAATGCTTCAGAAAAATAAACAGATCCAAGACTGTAAATTAATCCAAATGTTTCAGAAAAAGGTCCAAGACTGTAAATTAAGCCAAATGCTTCAGAAAAAGATCCAAGGCTGTAATTTAATCCAAATGATTCAGGGAAAAAAAAGATCCAATCCTGTAAATTAATCCAAATGCTTCAGAAAAAGATCCAAGCCTGTAAATTAATCCAAATGCTTCAGAAAAAGATCCAAGACTGTAAATTAATCCAAATGCTTCAGAAAAAATCCAAAACTATACGACTTTATGTGAACATGGAAGGCGAGTTGTTGAGAGCTGGGTGGAAATCTATGTTCAAAATCCATGGAGGAGATGTTTGGTGGTGATCTATAGGCATTTTTTATTTATTTATTTATTTAGAAATAATTTTTTTGGGCTACTTCAACCAGATTTTGGCCAAACAATTCTGCCCTAATTGGAGAGATTTAGCAGAAACTCTGAATACACATGTTGTAACGTGTACAGATAGAATTCTTGACCCCTCAATCCACAGCCTGAAGATGAGTTGTTGTAAGAAGACCAAGAAGACTTGAAACGAAACGCAAGACGACGAGAAACCCAATTCAAATAGTTCTTACCTTCAAGGAATATATGATCACGTTCATCTTCATCTTCTGGATTGATTTATGGAGAAGCCAACCATCACAAGAACATGATTTTCCAATCCTTCTCTTATTTTTTTGGGAGTATGAACAGTAGTTTGTTGGTAAAATAATGATAAATGACGACACAGTGTTGGTAAAATAATACTAAATTATTATATCAATATGGATGGAACATGGGTGATGATTCTGATGAACATAACGTTGGTGAAGTTATAAATATGGGTGGAATATACGTTGGTGAAATAATAAATATGGGTGGAATATGGGTGATGGCTACTACATTTTTCCTTTTTATTTTGAATGCTAATAAGTTATTATTATTTTATCTAGTTAAATGGTTATTATTATCTTATCTAGTTAAATGATTTTTGAAGTGAAAAATTAATTTTAATGTGGTGATTTGAAGTCTTGAAATTTATGGAATTTATTTGAAATTCTAATGGTTGTTTTTAGTGTCAAAAGTTTTTTAGGTTGCAGCTTTTAATGTTGTTAACTTGTTATGAGTTCTCAAATAATGTGTACTTTAATTAAAGTTAGTCTTAAGCAAGTTGATTTATGTTATGATTGTAATACTTATTATTCATATATTTATAGTTAATAGTATGTGGATTTTTAAGAAGATTATAAAGGGTTTAAGTTTTAACTTTAATTTAAAGTTGGAATAAGCAAAAAGCTTAACCTTAATTTTAATGACTATCACACATGTTAAAAATTAAGGTAAAGGAAAAAAATACAATAATATTGTGATGATTTATGTTGCATCGCAAAGTAGAACAAAGGAGTAAGATATTAGAATATAACAAAGGAATAGATAGTGTAATACCACTCACTATATAATAATAATAATAATAATAAAATCACTTATATCAATATTACTCATTGTATTAAAAAAAAATACAATCACTAACTATATAATAGATGGGCTCTTTCTCTCTCTCTCTAGCGCTTGGTGGGCTAGTTTGAGTGGTTGAGTGTTGTGTGAGATGCAAGTAGGAAGTCATGGGGTCGAGTCCCCAGGTTTCCTATCTATGTAATTAATGAGGACCTCGCTCAATGTTCCCGTCAAGTTAGGCTCTATAATAAGGGTTGACGGTTTACCCTGTTTAACATCCATGAATCATGGGGAAATACAATGGTATTCTGTGAAGTTGTAAATTGGAATATATATATATATATATATATATATATATATATATATA
>LPNX010630643.1:212658-278873 GCA_001517045.1 Pseudotsuga menziesii
CACATCGATCCCAGCTCATCACGCACAGGCACATCCCTCAAACTAGAATTGCAGCGGCTGTGTCTCCTTCACGGGCTGTGCAAAAAAAATTGGAACCCCTCAGGATCGGGATCCTGGGCACTCCCGTGAGGGAGTTGGCCCAGGCCCTCAGCTCTGATACCAAATTAACAAACACTATCAATTGAATTAATGAAAAATGAATACTTCATTACAATACATGTGTGGCTCATTATATAGAGCCCACTGGTTGTTATAAGATCTAACTTATTCCAATGATAGGAAAGTAGGTTGAGCAAATGTGTCAACCACACACACCAATCTAGGATCACACAACTCACGTAGATTGATTCTAGATAAGTAGGAATTATCTATTCCAACACCAGGCAGGGGTAGAAGAAATTGGAGGGAAGGTTCAAGAGGGTTGGAATCTAGATGAAGAGCGCAATGGATGAATGGCATCGAAAACACTGTGTGAGTTAATGCAGGGGCATTGAAAAGAGTGAGTGGCATCCAAAAGAATGTGATCCAAACAGAAGTTGTTCGAAACATTAATTTCAATAAAATTTTCGGCAAACCTAAGTGTGATCAAGCACATCTCCCATGACCTGCAGTTTATTTTGATCATGAGAGTCTCCGCAGGGTTTTGGGGCACAATACCTAAGCAAAATTCAGCTGCTCTACCCCAATGGACAAACAAAAAAATAGTTTTAAAAAAAAATTTAATACACTCAAAAATCAAACTATAGAAAAAACTTTTAAAACACACAAAAAAAATTATGTTTGATAATCAACTAATCCATCTAAGTGAAGCAGATATATCTCCTTGTCAGTGACATAATAAAAGAGAGATAATATACTATACCATTTAGAATATAAAAAACTACTTTCTTTATGACTAAATTAATAAAAATAGCAAAAAAAAAAAACTCTGATAAGTTTGGACATCTTTATGACTAGTTTAAAAAAAAACACTCGTGTGTTTAGACAACACCTAAAACATGATAACGAGAAATAAATTGTAATTGATATTAAGAATAGAAGATAAAAAACACTCAATTAAAATGCACTCCTTATACACAAATTAATACTCAATTTTATAATGTTTTTGTCAATAATCTCTATTTTTCATAATAATAATAATCAAAACTTTAAAATCTTCAATGAACAATTAATTAAAAATGTAAGTGTGAGTGTAGTAACTTACCTTTACCACAGAAAAATCAATTTGTTTAGGTAAATCACACAAAAATCAAAGGAATTTATAAAGTAAAATTAAAAATAAAGTGATAGGTAGAATGATACATACTCATTGTTGGAATTATTGTTTATACTAAGAAGGTGGTGAAATAGTATAACAGTTTTGAAATAAAGTGAAATTTAGTTTCTGTGATCTACATCTTTTCGATCTGTAATGTTCAATATCTGTGATTTGTGACTTCTTGGATCGCCCTCTATAATCTCCATGATCTGCATCTTCTATTATGTCTGCATCTTTTTCACTTTCTAATATTTGAGTCTTATGCACCTTCAACAATCTACAACTTACACTAACATGTGTCTTTTATTCTTTCTACCTTCTGCGTATTTTTGCACATTCAATAATCCGCAACTTATCTGCATCTTTTGTAGCTATTTGTGATTTTCTATGATTCGTGTCCTTTGCAACTATATGTGATCTTCTCTCATTCATGTCCTTTGCAACTATCTCTGATCCTCTCTATCTTGCATCTTCTGCAGCTATTTGTGATATTCTTTGATTTGCGTCTTTTGCAACTATCTGTTATCTTACTGCAACAAAACTTCACAACATATGTGAAAGACTCTTTTCAATAGATATGCTCTCCAACCTTCTACGATCTATGATTCAACAATGTTCTACTGCCTTGCTACTTTCGTCGCAAATCTCAATGCTAAGCATTCTTCGTAACTGTGCAAATTTTGTTGATCCTCCTCAATACTTATGTGCATTCGGCTCTTTGCTATATATCTCCTTTCTGGTTCAACAATCCATTGATCCCAAAAATATGAAGCTTGCACACTCAGAAACTCGTATCATCTTCATCTTCATGCTTACTATATCACTACCACTTCATGTATATTTATACTACTTCTTGCTCAAAATATGTGTCCACTATATGGGATTCATTTGAGTCAACAATGTTCGTACGTCTTTGGTTCTTGGTTAAGCTAACCACTTCATTATATCTCTCGTTAGTGTCTATCTTCTCATGATTTGACACGTGGAGTTTTGCACACTCCAGTTCAACACCTTGGTGGTATTTGCGCATATGTGTTTATAACACCCATTTAATTAAATTTAGATATATTACGCAGAATCTATACTAAAAAGTCCAAAAACACACTGTCTAAACCCCCAAAATAACCTTTCTAAAGTGCAAAAACCAGGTGCAAAAAGTGTCAAAACAGGTTCAAAAAAAAAATTTCTTATTCATAATGAACCCCAAAATTGCAATTTATTATTCAAGAAGTGCATTTTTTTATTTGAAAATTGCATTTTTTAATTATAAAATTGAGGTTTTTGATTCAAAAATGTGTGTTTCTCAATTGAAAAACTGGGATTTTCAATTAAAAGGTATGATATTGACATGTGATTTTAACATGCAATTGCAATAATTGTCCTCATAAATGGCCTTGGCACATCAAGAATTTTCACACGAGGTGCCATGATTTGGAATTATACCTGCCTACCGTCAATATTTAACTTCCAAGCCATTAAATCTAGCATTCCAATCCTTTCCACATCCCCCTAGCATTGGTTAAGATCTCTCCAAAGTACACAGTATGCAAGCCATTTTGACAAGTGTTAACCATTCCTCCCATCATGACACAAGGTGGGAGAAGCTTATCATACCTTCCCATGCAGCTTGAATATGTCTCTTCACTCATGTCCTAAAGCATGTGGGAGATCGCATTAAATGGTGCTGATGTAGGTTGGAGAGTTTTCCTTTCAAATTGTGGCAATTCAGAGAGCTAGGGACAAGGAAAATCATTGGTGAAAACTCTGTGCCCGAATTGGAACCAGAAACAGTTATATAGAGGGTTCTTGGGTTCATATTTTGGTTTGTTGCATAGTAGGAGTCATGGCGGGCTTCAGCTATCATTCTCAAATCATTTGAAGATTTAAATATAATATATGGATACATATCAATTAGGTCTTCTTTATATTCTAACACATTGCGATGTCAACTAAGATAGTTCTGTCAACAAACATTGTGTATACTGATGGAAGTATCGATCAATCCTTCTATGTAAGTATCCTTCTATGTGGCCCCTTTTGCGAATATTTAATAAAATAAAGCAGGTGATCCATCCCTTCTACGTATACTCATTAATAAAGGAAAGGTCAGTTTTCCCTTTCATGTATACTGAGTGTTAAAGTAAAGATCGGTCATCCCTTCTACATATGCCCAATTATATAGGAAAGGTCAGTCATCCCTTTATCATATATCCAATGATACAAGAAAGGTCGACCGTCCCAATTCCAAAAATGGGATGTTCGATTGAAAAGTGGGATATTTCCTAGAATATTGAATAAAAAAAGTCCAAAACACACACCTTCTAAAGCCCAAAAACAACATTTCTAAAGCGGAAAAACCAAGTGCAAAAAGTGCCAAAACATGTTCAAAAGTGCATTTCTCAATTCAGAAAGTGTAATTTTTTATTCATAATGAACCCCAAAGTACAATTTTTTATTCAAAAAGTGTTTTTATTTGAAAATTGCATTTTTCGATTATGAAACTGGGGTTTTTTATTCTAAAATTTGTGTTTCCCAATAGCAAAACTAGGATTTTCAATTAAAAACTGTGATCCGGATTTATGCAGGAACGCAACAGAATACACAAATAACCATGGAAACAAATATGTAGCGGAAATAACACTTCATTTCATTAATCAATAACGGAAACTTGTTTACATACATAATGGAAATAAACTAGCTAGAGTGCTGGTAGCTTATCTCTAAGAAGAGATGTGGTGGCTACATGCCTCTAAACTCTCTGTTACAATGAAGCTCGAAGGCCTATATATTATTGAGAAACAATGGAAACCCTACACATCCAAAAAACCTAACCCTAGGAGGTGAAACGCCTTAATGTGGACCCCGTTGGGTAACTTGGTACATCAATATCCCGGGGTCGTAACTTTAGCATACTACCTCCGTTTGACGCGCATGATACATCGTTAGAAAGATCTGTTTAAGGACTACATCCATAAATAGCAAATATCAAGTCTGGAATGGACTCTCATATTTTCTCGACCATTCGATGCCAAAAAAACGTTGTTTAGCGCCTCAAAACAGCTTCGGAAGTTTAGGACCCGAAAACTGCAAAAAATAGTAAATTGTGCTACAATTAAGGAAACTGAAAAACTGAAAGAAACAGTGGTGGGGGTCCAAGAGGAATAGGTGGGTGGCCACCAATATCCTCCTGGATCATTCCTCCCCCCTTAGGAAGCAATGGTCCCCATTGCGTTGAGTTCCTCCATGAGATGAGGAAACTTCTGTTGAACTTGGTCCCCGGTGAGCCACTTTCCCTGGTGAAGGAGTTGGCCTACTTTGACAACTCGATATAGCTGGATCTTCTGCTAGTGGGTGTTCTTAATCTATGTGTCCATAATCCAATCAGTTGTGGCTTGTTCCATGCAGTCGGGGTTTAACTCTGTTGGTGTGAGTTGTTCTGCCACATCTGATGTGTCCAGTACAGGTGGAAAGTAGGGTTGAAGGCGGTCCACATTGAACACTGGGTGCAGACCAAGGAATGGTGGAATACTGAGCTCGAAGGCATTGTCCCCAACAGCCTTGGTGATGGTGTATGGCCCATATCGGAGTGGGCGAAGCTTGCGGTGGGGTTCAGCGAGGCGCTCCTTCTGTAAATGTAGCCACACTTCATCCCCCACCTAGAAGTTGCGTTGCACCCGATGCTGATCATGTCGCTGATTGTACTTAGCATTGGATCTGTCCAATATGTCATGAACCTGTTGGCGAATGTGCTGAATGCGCTCAATGAAGCTGTTTGCCTTGGAAAATTCAGACTAAATATCAGCTAAACCAGCCTGAGTAGTTGCAAAGGGCATGGCTACGTCAATGGGACATAGTGGCTGGAATCCTAAGCCCACCTGAAAGGGGCTGTGGTTGGTTGAGCTATGGAGGGCCCAGTTATAGATGTGTTGTACATAGGGGAGGCTCTCATCCCATGTGCGTGGATGCTTTGAGATGTACATGTGCAAAATGTGTGCGATCATCCTGTTGACGACCTCTGTCTGGCCATCAGTCTGGGGATGGAAAGCTGTCGACTTTGTGAGCTTGGTGTCTAGCATTGACCATAGGCTAGACCAGAATGTACTAAGGAACCTGTTGTCCCGATCTGAGATTATAGACTGTGGGATACCAAAGTGTACCCACACTCGTTCAAAGAAGAGTTTAGCAGTGGCTTCTACTGTGATATTCTTCTTGCAGGCCGCCATTATGGCCATCTTTGAGAATCTGTCAACGACCACAAACACACAGTCGTTGCCGTGCTTAGTAGAAGGAAGGCCTGACATGTAATCCATGGAGATGGATTCCCAAGGTCAACTAGGGGTAGGCAACGGAGTATAGAGGCCTTTCTTCTTGATGGATGGTTTGGCAATGGCGCAGGCAGTGCAAGATCGGATGTACTTCCCGACGTCATGTCGAAGGTTCGGCCAATAGAAATACTTCTGCAGTACTGCCACTGTTTTCTTGACCCCGAAATGCCCAGCGACTCGACTGTAGTGCGCTTCCCAAATCATCTTGGCACGCTCGCTTGAAGGAACACAAAGGTGTCCCATGTGACACAGTAGTACATCCTGGAGGTGAAATTCTGGAACTTGGTTTCCCTCCAAGAGCGTCTGGTATGTGTGGCTGAATTCTAGATCGCTCTTGTAGAGAAGCGGCCAATCAGAAGTCTCGTGCCCATAAGAGTTGAGTACGGTCGTTATTGCCACGATTGGTGGTCAGCTGAGGTAGTCTACAACATTATTGGTGCTTCCCTTCTTGTACTTGATGTTCAAATGAAACTGTTGTAGATATGTGGACCACTTCTGATGGCGATCGTTTTGTAACTTCCCTTGTGTCTGCATGAACTGCAGGGGTCGGTGGTCTATGTGGATGATCATTTCCTTCCCCAAAATGTAATGCTTCCATTGCCAGCAAGCCTGTACAATGGAATACATCTCTTTGTCATAAGTGGGATATTTGCGGACTGTGTCTGACAGTCTCTCACTGTGATATGCCATTGGATGCCCTTGTTGAGTAAGGACTGCCCCAATAGCATAGTTAGAGGCATCTGTCTCGATCTCAAATGGTTGTTGCAAGTCTGGTAATGTGAGCACTGGGGCACAACAGAGGCGATGTTTCAATTCTGCAAACGCCTTCTGCTGAGTTTCTAACCAAAAGAATTTTGCTTTCACTCCTCCCTTGGTGACTTGACTCAAAGGCCAAGTGATATGAGAGAATCCCAACACGAACCTGCGATAGAAATTAGCAAGGCCCCAAAAGTTGCGAAGCTCTATTACAGTAGTTGGGGCTGGCCAATCCTGAATGACTCGGTTCTTGGTTGGATCCACATGTACCCCACAGTCATCAATAATGTATCCCAGATACTGAACCTGGGTCATGCCAAAAGTGCACTTGTCCAAATTGGCACACAACTTGTGCTACCACAATGTTTGGAGGACCTATCGGATGTGGTGGAGGTGCTCTTCCCAAGTCTGGCTGAAGATCAGGATGTCATCCAAGTGCACTACTACAAATGAGTTGGTGAATGGCCGCAAGATGTCAGCCATCAGTCTCATGAAGGTTGCAGGAGCATTCGTCAACCCGAAAGCCATGACCAACCATTCGAAAAGGCCCTCCTTGGCTTTAAAGGTAGTCTTCCACACATCGGTCGGCTTGATCGGTACCTGGTGATACCCGGAATTTTAGTCGATCTTGCTAAAATATTTTTCCCCTTTAAGCTGGTCCAGGAGGTCATCAATCTGTGGGATCAGGTACCTATTCCGGACAGTGATCTTGTTCAGTGCCTGATAGTCAATACAGAGTCTCCAAGTCCCATCCTTTTTCTGTACCAACACGATCGAGCTCCCACAGGGTGATGAACTTGGCCGGATGTGACCCTTCTGCAGCAGCTTCTGAAGTTGCCTCTTGATTTCATCATTCTCCAGAACAGAGTGGCGATAGATTGATCCATTGGGCAGTGGCGCAATTAGGGTCATATCGATGGGGTGCTTGACCTGACAGTGGAGAGTCACCCCGGTGGGTGAGGTGAATATGTCCCGGTACTCCTCCATGACCTTGTCCATTTGTTGTTGTCGTGCGGAGGGGCCCTGTCTGGAGGTTGTGGCCATGATCTTCTTCTTACCCTGAGGGCGGATTATCAAGAAAATAAACTTCCCAGTTTTGGAAATCAACTTACCGCATTGTTTTGCAGTAACCAAAGAGATAGCGGTAGGGGGTGGTACCTTTGGTATCCTGTACAAATTATTTCCCAACGTAATAATAACAGCGCAATGCCGGGACTCATACACAGTATGTCGCTTCCATAAGTATGGTTGACCTAATAACACATCACAAACATCAAGAAGAGCAATATCATATAATACCTCATCGGTGAAGGGCTTGATGCTGTAGGGAAGGAGGCACTACTGGATGACGCAAAGATCTCGTCCTTGGTGAAGCCACCCGATGGTGTACGGCTACGAGTGTGCTGTGGTTGGAAAACCCAACCGCTTCACGACCTCTGCTGAAATCAGGTTCTTTTGGCTCCCACTGTCAACGATGAACTATAGCGGGAAGCCCTTTACCCACATCTGGGAGTGGAAAGGAGGCTCCTCCTCCTCTAAATCTTCTGGTTCTTCCTTTTGGATCTTCGTGGTGGCAACGGTGGCGTTGGGCTCTGCATCGATAATCTTCTTCCCTCTGTCATTCCCCTTCTCGGGTTTAGATTCAGTGTCAGAGTATGCATCTGATTCAGAAGCCTTTATCTCAGCCACCAGTGACTGCTTAGCCCGACACTCACTTGTGTTGTGAGTGGGGCTCTTATAGAACTCGCACCACTTTCCTGCTTCCTTCTTTGGCTTTATAGTGTTGCTCTTTGCTTATGGCTTTGGCAAGTTTTCTTGAGTCGCCGTGCCTTGGCTGTGTCCTTGGTTCTGCAGTTTGGGGGCACCTTTCCCTTGCTTCTGATTCGCAGATCCAAAGTCTCGCTTTTTCTATTTGAATTTTTGCTCAATTTTGGCAGCATACCGTTATGCCGTACCAAGCAAGGAGATGTCGAGGAACTCCATTTCCTCCTGAATGTATCTATGCAGACAACTGCGGTACTTCAGCACCAAATGTTTCTCTGAATCTTTGATACCCAACTTGGTGTGCAGGGTATGGAAGAGATTCGTCAGCTCATGCACATCTTGATCTATTTGCTGCCGCAGTGTAGTCCATTAGATGTACTTGTCCTCATAGCTCCCCACCGGATAATATTGTCCCTTTATGGCATCTCGGAAAGAATTCCAAGTGGGTACGGCTGATAACATAGAGGGTTCCTCCTCATCCTTTCTCTCACAGTAGGTTTTCCACCAGTCCTTGACATGGGGGGCGGCTTTGAGTAGAGAAAAAGCAATCTTTTCCCAGTCAGAAAAGTCATGAACCGAGAAATATCCTTCTAATAGATTCAACCATTTATCTACAGTGTCTGCATCTATTCGACCATCAAATATGGGAATGTCGAAGTTTACTTCTACCTTAAAAGGGGTTGCACCTCCAGAGTGGCTGCTAGATGCAGATGCACCGCCAGTGGGAAGTCATTGAAGGATCTGGGCGAAGTTATCCATCATCGCGTTCCTTTGTTTTTCAAGGGCCTCCTCGAGCAACATTTTGATAGGATCTTCTGTGCCCTTGTCTTTCTTTTCGTCCCCCATGGGTGGCCGTCAGGATTTGCGAGGCTGATCTTGCAAAGTTTCAACCAAATCGAGCCCTAACTCTTTATACCCCGCCCTCGTTGGGGACATGCAAAGAAGGATCGCGAAAGAGCAGATTGCTCTGATACCGCTGATCCGGATTTATGCAGAAACGCAACAGAATACACAAATAACCATGGAAACAAATATGCAGTGGAAATAACACTTCATTTCATTAATCAATAACTGAAACTTGTTTACATACAGAATGGAAATAAACTAGCTAGAGTGCTGGTAGCTTATCTCTGAGAAGAGATGTGGCAGCTACATGCCTCTGAACTCTCTGTTACAATGAGGCTTGAAGGCCTATATATTATTGAGAAACAATGGAAATCCTACACATCCAAAAACCTAGCCCTACGAGGTGAAACGCCTTAATGTGGGCCCCATTGGGTAACTTGGTACATCAATTTCTCGGGGTCGTAACTTTAGCATACTACCTCCGTTTGACACGCATGATACATCGTTAGAAAGATCTGTTTAAGGACTACATACATAAATAACAAATATTGAGTCCAGAATGGCCTCATATTTGCCCGACCATTCGATGCCAAAAAAACGTTGTTTAGGGCCTCAAAACGGCTCCGAAAGTTTAGGACAAAAAAACTGCAAAAACTAGTAAATTGTGCTACAATTAAGGAAACTGGAAAACTGAAAGAAACAGTGGTGGGGGTCCAAGAGGAATAGGTGGGTGGCCACCAATATCCTCCTAGATCAAACTGGGTTCTTAACAGGCGATTAGAATGAAATGAATTTTGATGATCAATCCCAAGGGATTTTTTATTCTAGATTATGCATAATATATCGATGAGATTTCTATCATGGAGGATGTGTTGGCCATCCCTTCTACCTATACCCAGTGATACAGGAAAGGTAGGTCGTCCCTTCTACACATACCTAATGACACAGGAAAGGTCAGTCGTCCCTTCTACATATACCCAGTGACACGGAAAAGGTTAGTCATCCCTTCTGCATATACTTAGTGATACAGGAAAGGTCGATCTTCCCTTCTACATATACCTAGTGATACATGAAGGGTTGGATGTCCCAGCTTTTACATATACCTAGTGATACAAGAAAGGTCGGTCATCCCTTCTACATATACTCTTCTAATTTAGATTAAATTTAATATAAATTATACTTTAATTTTCTTGATTTTCATTAATGGGTTTAATTACTTTTCTGCAACCAAATCTCCACTATCCGTGAAATGTTCACTTTTATTATGTCTAGTGCATATTGTCTTGAGTGAATGATCGGATCTTTCCTGAACCAACTTGCTCATTCAATGCAGACAGTTGACGATATGAACATGAAATTAAACCTTGGGTACTTTTCTTTTGTGTTGATGGATCAGATTAAAAGTTGTGAGGTACATGATCATATATGAGTTGTCAGTGGCATACTCCATACCATAAACTATGATCGGCTTCATTCAAAGCATACGGTCATGATTATCCAATCAAACTTGCTCAATGCAATCTAGACCGTTGATGATGAGACTCCCCTCACATAAGCTTTGATCAACTTCCACTTATTCCTACCAACCAACTCTACTTCCTACCAAACTCTTTCCATTGTTATGTCAAAAATTTTCCCATCCAAATACCATTCCCCAGAAACAAGAACCAAACTAAAAGCTTCATAAATTGACCTTGTGTCCCAAATTCTCCAAACAAGCGATAGGGAGGAATCTAAATGATGACTGGTGAAGTTTACTTGACAACATAAATTGAATCCTACACAAAATAAAACTAGAAACCACTCTCCTAGTGCATAGGAGGAGGCAACGTATTCCACGAAAAATCAATCCATTATTTCAGAATTCTTGTTCTCACCAAACCAACTCGATTTTATAAAACATAGCTTGTATCTTTCATTCTTTATTTTTTTCCTTGAAATACATATTCCACTATGCACTTCACCCCCATTTTGAGGAGATTCCATAAAATCTCACAACTTTGTCAACATAGGGCTCAAGGCCATTACAACAATTTACCCATTAAAAACTCAACATGACACTTACAAGACTTGAACATGAGTGAGGAGGATAATAAATTCCTCATAACCACCAAAACTAAACCCAATTACTGATTCTTTTTTACTCTTTATTATGTCCTCGACAGGGAATATATATGATTCGTTTAGGTGAATTAATTTAGGAGGTAGGTTCAAATTTTTCACATTTTTAAATGTTTTTTCTATAGTTTGTATTAAGTATTTTTGGTGGATTATTTAAATTTTGATTTATGTTGCTTTTTATTGGTCTATATAGGTGACGTAGATCTGGGACTTTGTGTCCCAAGACCCAGCGACGAGTTGACATAAGTAGAAAATGATGATTTTGTGCCAGACATCCTACCATGTGTAGACAAAAATACGGTGCACATACTATTGTTACAGAGTACAGACTGTTGTTACAGAGTATGTAGTTGTTAGCCTGGATTCTCAAAAAAAAAAAAATGAAACTCGAGATAAACTAGGTTTAGGTTTCTTCCCATGAAGGCACTTCACCATATCGACAAAGACACCATTAAAGGAAAGTGATATCATTTTCTCTGAAGCCACTCCATTTTCAATCGCCATTTAAGGAAAAGGATATTTTTTTCTCTGGGCACCGCAACCACTCCATTTTCAATGTCCAGATATGATTAATTGTCATTTTCAAGGGCTTGAAAAATGTGTCGAATAATTGAATACAATAGTAGAACAAAGAAACCCACCAGAACACGTCTCTTTTCATTATCAATAATATGTTATTTTTCATTATCAATAATCTGTTATTTTCTACAGTAGACAATATATTCTTGCACACACGGGAAGGAAATGTGCTTTCCTCGCTTCTGATATATATATATACACAAAGAGATTATTGGGCGCTTTTCCAAAATACAGTTAGAATGATTCTGAATACTGTTGTCAACTTCTATTTGAATCTATTCTACGTGAAACACTATGTACCAAGGCCATCTTCTCCTGAATTCCAACAATGTGGATGTAATTTTATCATGGGCTCAACTCAATTTAAGAATTTGTTTGCAATGATGGAAGTTGAAAATTGAACAGAAAATGTCTTATTTTAGTTTTTTTTAATGCATTTCATAAAATAGTTAATATATATATATATATATATTTGGAAACGATGCAGGGTGTAATGAAAAGAAAGAAGCAAAATGATTGAGAAGGAATATATATTTTTAAACAATCTCCTGCGATATTTTATGTTCATTATTCCAGTCCAATCCTTGGGACCATCATCATATGGGTTCATTAAAGCTCCAAGTTCACCTTAATATTCAACTATGGCTTCCTCTCAATATTCAGATGTGGCATCCTCTCAAGTAATTTTCTATTTCAATTTTGTGGACAAAAAACTCATTGTTTTTCTATACATTTATACATTTGTTTAGAATGCGTTACCATCTTTACAAGAGCCCAAATCGAATGGGTCACGGAATTCTCACATCCTAGGTCAGCAGGTATCAACAGAGATCCAAAACAAGGGTATTAAAACTTTGTTTATGTGTTTTTTTTTTTAGATTATACGAACTTATTGGAATGATCTAGGAAAACCCTCCATTTGTTTCCCAAGCAGCTTGGCAGTTTTCAATGCTTAAGCAATACCAGAGGTTGCTTGGCTCTACGATTCGCTCCTACAAATTTATCACAGAAGTGTCAAGGGAGACAAGAGACACCAACAACAAATAAAGCAAAAGTACTAAGCAGGAACGGTTTAAAATAGTCTTCTAAAGTTCCAAAAAACTATAACGTATCTGCTGTTCGAGATGGGTCTGAATATGGCGATGATGAAAGAACCTAGATAGTGAGGGCCCAACAAGCCTCTTGCTAACTCCATCCCTGTTTGGACTCTCCAGTTACAAACAATCATTTTGTTGCATGGGCAGTGTGGTTCAAAATCCATATTAGACTTTATCATTTCACTAAACTGGACTGACCCAGACCAAGAAAAATCTCAAAATTTTATTTTTATTTTCACACAAACTAATTAGGCCTCACTAACAAATCATTGTCAACAAAAGTACCAGCTCCATCAAATTCTTCATCAAAATAGAGCTGCAGGATGTGCTTGCTAAAAACTAGTTGGAAATTCAGGATTCTAGATCTAGTTGGAAATTCGGGATTGTAGATCTGGTTGGAAATTCAAATCCGATGACCCGTCAAATTTGTTGGGTATAACCCCTTTATTAAACGTTTTAAGCATTACAATCAATTTTCTTTACACGTATAAGCAGATTTTGACTGAGTAAATTGCGTAGGGACAAACAATTTGCCCATCAAATTTCATACATGGTGCTGGAAAGAAACATCAAATTCCATCCCTGCTTAAGAAAGAAATAAACCAATCAAATCAGTGACGTTATATTTGGTCATTATGTTATTTTTAGTATTTGCTTTTGAGTAGCCGGGCAATTTGTTATGAGTAAGTTAATAAATAAATATCATTTTAATGTAAATCCCGTTAATACAAATAAAAATATAATTATTTTAAAATTTTATTTTTATAAATTATTTCATAATAATCAAAATCTAAATATATAATCAAAATTTTGAATCATCAATCAAAACTTTGACTTTCCATCATTAATCAAAATCATGACTCTCCATTCAAAATTCTCTCTAAATGTAAGAAAACATCCATAATTCTATCCAAATTTAGAGAAAACATTTCCTCTGTAAACTAGTTATAAACGTATACACTTATTCTATGTTTATCGAGATTTGACTGTGGGTACTAGATACTCGATTGGGAGATTTCAAGACATAGAATCATGCTTTATTTTCTTTAACTTTTGTCTTCTAACTCTACAAATTTCCAAAAACGGTCTTCTCAGACCTTTTACTTTCAAATTCCAATCAAGAAAGACAGGGTAAGCCTACTAAACAGCATTGGCTGAGCAGAAGCATTGAGCTAAATGTGAGAAGTGTTCTAAGTTTTTTAGCATTAAGTTGGAATCATTAAAAATGCAGAATCAAGGTTTTTATTTTTGCAATAAAAATGTAATCTATGTTGAGCATTAAGCTAGAATTATTAATAATAGTTGGAGGTTTTGGAACAATATATTGCTATGAATATTCTCATAGACAAGAATCTTTGATCATTCTCCCATGTTCTTTCCAGCGTATCATTCACAGAATCAATCATCTGTCTGCCCATGCTGAGCCTATATGTTGTTTCTAATACATAATCAGGGATCCCATTAAATTTTGTAAGTGTGGGAACGACCAAATCCTGGTCTAAAATCAATTCATCAAGAGCAGAAACAACCTCAATTGCATTCATAAAAACTAGCGAATTGATCATAGAAGAAAACCGCAATGAAAACCTATCATAAGTCACATTGATCAAATACTCCTTGAACAAAATCGAATTCTTCCCAATGTTGAAGCTATTAAGAAGAGCAAACCTATCAATTTCCACTAAAAAAATATGCACTAGCAAATTAATTGTAGTTGGCATTATCAAGATTCTTAGAGCAATCTTGTTTATTCTTGGAGTCATGTCAAGGATTGACAACCCCTTATGAATCCAACTGCTCAATTTCTGAAGATAAGGAATTCAAAATTGGACAATATACTGTGGAAGAACACAAGGAACCTATCAATAGATATCAGAAGAAATGTACTGAAACAAATTTCAACAAAAAGATCAAGGTAGAATTAACAATTTCACCTTGACTTTCCTTGTTGTTAAAGATCATTTATGTTTGTTCTTTCTAGGCTTCTTAGACCTAATTCTATATCTTCATCATTAACATGTGTTTATATTTTCACCCATTGATTTTTGTTTGTTTTGTAGTATGCATGTCGAAAATGTTTAGCGAACAATCAACTGCAAGTCAAAGGAAGATTTGCTCAACAAAGAGTTCATTGTAGAAGTATGTGCACGATTTCACTTCCGGGGCCATGACATGTCATTCAACTATATCTAATTAACCACGACTACCATTAAGTTCTTCAAGCCAACTTGGCATTAATCCCAATTTCTCTTTGGGTAATAGGAGCCATGTCCTCCTCTACTGATGATTGGTATAGCTTGTGTTCGTTGCCATATAACTACCAAGCCTTCTCTATCATTATCAACTATAAATGTCAAGTCATCCCTATCTCTATCAACTTTATTATAATTTTTTTAATATGATCATTATCAACGATAAATGTCAAGTCATCTCTATCTCTATCAATTTTTTTATATGATTTACAAATATAAAAGAAGGTGCATGCATGTGGAAAACTCATAACTAACATCTATAGTAGTTTTCCAAGCCATCTCTATCAACTATATCTTCGATTTTTTTCATATGATTGAATGGAAAAATAAATGAAGGTGGGTGTTAATCAAAAACTCACAAGTAACATCCGTATCAAGTGTGTGAGAGGTTTCTAATTCTCATGGGTTCAAACATTGATGATATAAACATGAATTGAATTCACATGTGTCGTTCATATTTCGTTTGTTGTATGTAAATATACTATGAGTTCTATTGAGGTGAGGCATGCCCCTTCATAACATGCTTGGGATAACTCCATCACTCTTTAGTGTGGGTGGGGTTAATATGAAATGGATTTATATTTTTTTGAAATTATAGTTTAAATGTTTAGTAAATACTATTAACATAGTATATGAAAAAAAAGATGTAATGCAATAATTATATGATAAATTAAATGTGAATGGTTTATTGATGAAACCATTTTTTATAATATAAATAATTTAAAAACAAATCAAAATATATAATATATAATTTTGACATGAATTTTAAAATACTAATTAGTAAAGTTGTCAAATTCTAGTTTAATAAATTTTATAACTATGTCTTTAGTATATCATCTTTCAATCATTTTAATTTTATGTTTATAACTTTATTTTTCACTAATATATGTCAAAATGTAGTAATCCAAAATCAACTTGTTTCATTTAAATCAAATAATTTTGATTATTATGTATAATCACATTGTTTCGAAGTCCCAACCAAATCATTCACAATATCTTCTTGAACCAAGGGCCTAAGCTTCCAGTCCTCCATTTATCCTATCAAATGCCAAGCTAAATTCCTCTCTCTTTAAGATTAATAAGGAGGATCAAGAAACAAATTTCTCACACCTTTTACACGAAGTTAAATTTCTTACACTTTACATTATTTATATTATTTTCCTACCAAAAACTATGAGTTTAACGTTGTCCAACAAAATATTTTTTTCTAATAACTTATTACCAACTATTATGATTTGTATTAAAAAATCCCATCTCCTCTTTGCTTCCTCGATATCTATGAGGAGAAAGTGATCTTTAAGGCCAAACTCACCTCAATACCCTTAACCATTGTGAGAAAGAAAGGATCTTTAAATCCCATTTATAGATCTCCCCTTCCACTGCCCTATTTTCACTAGGGCACAATGCACCATGGTCCAATTGTTTGATACAGACTTAAAATTGTAGGCATGATTCCCATGGGAAGCCCATAGATAATTCAAAACGATTTTAACCTTAATCTCTACATATAGAGTATTAAGCTTTACGAGTATTAAGAGTATAGATGATAAAATACATCCTTAGTCATCCGACAAAGATAGATTTGAACTTTATAATTCTACATATAAGAATATAAAAATTTGTATTCTTATCTTAAAGTAATGGTTTCTTAACATATTATTAAAAACCTCATCTTTCTACTGACTAAAATGTTCCTTAATTTCATTTACACACCCAAATATAAAGAATACGGTACACTAAATATTGTCACAACTAATTAAGCAATCCACATTGACCTGTAAAATCAATTATCAAATTTGACTTCAAATGTCAACCTTTAAATTAAATTAAAATAAAACATCCAAATGCATGCCACTTTTATTATTTGTATGTACAATAAAAAAATATGGTTCAATTATGATAAGTTCTCATTTATATACTAATAAAACATATCACAACTACACCTCCAATCCTATTATTAAACCCACATGTTTGATGCACTTAGAAATATAAAGGACATTCTCTAGAAGGGGACAAACATTGCAGCCATAACAACTTTGATGGAATCCACCTGTAGTATATTTTTTTTGGTTGGAACTCAAAAACTATAAATAATAAATAACAACATTATATGTTTATTTATGGTGACGCCATTAGCCAATAAAAATACAAAAAGTAAAGAAATAGACAACTTTCTAAAAGTTTAGGTAAAGAACACAATGCTCAAACTATCTTAACTGGAAAAATCTACTATTATCATAATTAATATGAGACAACCCCATACCAAGAATCCAAAGGTATCTTGTTCATTCATAAAATTCATATTACGTGTGTGCTCCTTAGATTTTATCCTTACAATTACTGTAACTATTCATATTCCAAATACAATGCTTCCTAATCCAAGGTTTTGACCAAAAATAACTAAGGATAAACAATATTTCACCTCATTACAAATAGTTATAGTAAAAATGATTCAACAATGAGTTTATTAAAACAATTATGCCATTATTCTATTCACTCTTTTGCAACCAAATACTCCTATAGAAAGAGAGTATATCTAAACTTATATTCTACAATTGAGCATCAAAACAAACTACTAAAAGCAATAAAATGTCATAGGATAGTTTTTTGTTTTTTTCACTATGAATTCTCCTGTATCAAACACCCATGTTTATATATATAAGCATCATATTCATGACAAACAATATTTTTTATCTATGTTTTTTGTTCTTCTTTCTTCTCTTCAAAAAGCACTAATTTCTACTGTCGTCTTCATCACCATCATGTCATTAATACCTTCATTTCCAATAGATCTTATTCTTTCCAAATACGCATGTCCCTTAAGACACGTTGTTTCCATTTTATCATTTCAAATAAGGTGTAACATCTAGTGCAAATGCACACCTTGAAGAAGACCAGGAAGAAGTGGTGTGGATAGACGATATATTGTATGAATTATGTGTAATGGAACTTGAACCTCACTGCAATCTTGTTGAACTTGTAAAAGCCCAGAGGATGGGATTCGAGACTATAATCCTGATGTATTTTGGAATTATTCAAACATTATTTGGTTATGCATTAATGTTTGTCTCATAAATATATTAAACTATTGATAATCTTGAACATTGCATAATTACAAGTGCTCTTGAGAGAAATTTTTTGTAGATGGTACTAGACAAACCCATAAAGGTAACAACCAAACATTGTAAGGTACCCTATCAAATTTAAGTATAAAATCAACAAAGAAGTAGAGATGATAGCCTTCTTTTGATGAATAAGGTTCGAATGCAACTTTATTTGGAAGGAAACCAATATCCACAACCCCTCTAAACACATAAAATTGCACCTCTAAGGGGCTCTTAAGGGTGGATGTTTCAAACTAGTGTTAAATTGTGAGAAAATTTTCTTGTTGCTTGTTCCTTAAAATAAAGCATCTCCTCCTAAAATATAGCTCTGCGATGCCAATTTCCTACCTAATGTTTACCAGTTTGGTTCTATGCTTTACTATAGAGAATATAGTTGAACGAATAAACAAGCTACGAAGATGATTTTTCCAACTTGGTGTGCATGTTGTAAATGGCCCTCAGTTAATTGGCCCTGTTGGGGAGGCCTACCGATAAAAAATACATATTGTTTTGCACCCTTGCCCCTCTTTTGAATTTCTATTAGAAAAATTTATTAATATTGACAGAAATTATACAGGTAAAACATTATTCAAGTGATCATGACTGTCAATTGGGTATTGTTCACAGGGGATTCACTTGTTGACTAATATCTTATCACATTAGTTCATATTGTGGGTTTTAAAATTATCAAAAATCGAACCAATATATTGTAGGTATTGGGGGGATGAGGGGTTTAAGGTGGGGGTGGGTAGGGTGNGCGAGAGGTTCACTAAGTGAAGTCCCTGTGGTATTGTTATATAAAGAGAACTGATATAAGAAAACAATTAATTGACTTTGTGTATGGTTTCCCTAGTCAACCATTACGTTTGCTTCTTTCTGGATTGATTCATGAAAAAAGGCCATCTTTATGCTCATGAAAGTTTAGATATGCTTGCATTTCAATACTCTTTGAATATTCTAAAATAGTAAGCAGTATTCCAAGTGTATCCAATGGAAGTTGGTCCTTTACAAATTGGTTTAGTAATGTCTTATCTGTGCTTTATGGTTTTTTTATCCAGTGATATACCAGTAGCTTTATGGTTTCTTTTATCCAGCGATATGGTTTCTTAACAGTAGCTTAGAAACTACCCCTGATTATTATGTTGAAGTTTGTAGAATTTGGATCGAAATAGACCCACCAAAGTTTGAAATATATAGCATTTTTAATGAAATTGAATTATGTTTTTAATAACACAAGATTTACAATGTCTCTATTCTAATGATAAGAGACAATGTTTTTTTCTATTTAATAATATGTTGTTGTTGATTACTATCATGGATAACAAATGATTTGCTTTTGCAATTCTACACTCGTGTTTGTTGCAAATAGTGTCATATTGCCACAATTGATGCATGTTTCCTAATGTTCAATAATATAATTTTTCCCCCTTGCTTTCACAATTTTATGTTATTATGTTATGGCACATAGTAATTTTAAGATGTTTAGAAGTGCTGCATAGCAAAAATGCTCCTCCAAAATGCTCTTGGAATATGCCTTCTTACTCTCTACAAGACATTTTTTCTTCTGGCAAAACCATGTGGAGGACATTACCATTACGTGGCTCTTGTTATAAACACTAACTCCTATATTTTTTCTTTATATATATGAAACCATCATCAAAATAATAATAAAATTTTCACTTAAAATTTAATACTTTTAAAGTTATTATTAATAACATTAATATAAAAATCTTCCATAATCATTTCAAATATCATTAAAATAGTAAAAAAAATATCTGTTAAGATATTTTTAATTATAATATTTTAAATTTATTATTAACATTAAAATATAATAAAATTCTTCCATAAATCACTTCAAACATTTTCATTTATCCCATGTATCTATACCATCGTCAAAATAAAGAAAATTCTCAAATATTTAATTATAATATTTTTAAAGTTATTATTAACACTGTTATATATACCATCATCAAACTAGGAAGAAAAATCTCCAATATTTAATTATAATGTTTTTAAAGTTAATATTAATATAAAATATTCAATAAATCACTTTAAACATTTTATTTTATATATGTAGAAATTATACTAATAAATATATAAATATGGCTTGATATAACTTAGGGCTTAAGACTTCATTATTTTTTACGTATAAAAATTATTAACCAAAAATATGTCTCAACAAAATCAGAATAAATTTCATTTAACCTCACCAATAAACCAATGTATCCTTGACACCCAAATCTCTATTATTATGAAGTGACAATCTTATAAAATCAATATTTATCATATTTTCAAAAATCATGATTTATATTTTTATAAAAGTATATAATTAAATTCGAATTCAAGTGGTAAGCCATGTGAGCTTTATCTTTACTTTCAAAATCATTATAAAACCATTCGATTAACTCAAATTTACTTAAGACTTTTGCTTTGCTTTTGGGAAATAGTTATTTCAAAATATGGAAAACTAAATGTATACATCATAATCCATGACAAAATTATGTGAACTACGTAGAGATACTATTTTTTTTCGATGAGAAAATGGGGAAATTGTTATTTTTTTGTGAAATCAAAGTTATGAAATACATATCATATTAGCATGTGTTTTTTACAAAAATAAAAATGTTTATATCTATTTTTTCTTACTTTATTGACATATTGCAGAATCTTCTATCTAATTTTTAATATATAGATCAAAGTAACTTATTCTATAAAAATCGACTACCCATAGGTCATCGCATAGTCAAAATACAATAAGTAAGACAAAAATCTACAATTGGTCTATCCAAATGTCATGTTAGACCAATTAAAAAACAGAATAATAACCAAAATCTATCAAGTGACCTAATGTATACTCCTAAAAAAAGATGCAACCATCCATTGTCCCAATACCCTGCTTGGAGAGGTTATCAGCCTATGAGTTTAAATCCCTATAAATGTGTTCAAAGGAAATCTTAAAGAACCCATAAATTAGTTTATGGATCCTACTCTGGCAATGCTTTAGATGGAGTGTTTGCATATGAACCCGCTTCATTTCCCAGTCTATGATTACCTTAGAATAACCAAAGATTTTAACCTGAAATATACCTCTTAGTCCGGCAAACCATGGCAGACCCCACATCGCCAGTAATTCCACCTTAGTATTTCTTCCCTCGACCACTTCCATCCTCAACCGAATCGGTGTTCTCGTTTAATAATTAGTAGCATTCCAACTCCACAAACCCCCTCCTTGGGTGCACCATCAAAGTACCCTATCGTAAGATCATAGGTAATATCTGTCGTTTAATAAATCTGTACTTCTGTAGTTTAATACCTAGATCAACATTTTTATTGGTACTCAAAATCTTGATAACCACATAATCATTTGATGACTTTCTATCTTCGAAAATACAGAGGTTCCTAACCTTCCATACCTCCTAGATGAAAATCCAAGGCAAATTTTTAAATTTCACTTTTCACTGTAACGAATTTAAAGAACAGTTCTTGAAGCAAGGACCCTCCCACTCATCCGCGTGCTTTAGTTTATATTCTAGATCCATCCAGATGCTTCTAAACAAACTGCATTGATATAATAGATGATATGTAAACTCTTTCACTTCAAGACAAAGAGAAAATTTACAGGTCCTACATGTCCCTGCTTCATTAAATTATCCCAACTTAAGATCTGGTTCTTGAAACATAACCATAGAAAACATTTAATCTTAAGTGGAATTTTTAACCGTCACAACTTACCAAACCACTATTAAGGAGTATAATACCCCTCCTGATCCATAATTACCTTAAATGATTTTTTCACTATAATTCCCCCATCTGCATTGTCCCAGTCCCAGACCAATTCATCAGCTTCCTTAGATTAAATTATACATGTTTTGTTCAACATAAGTACATATTCTTCCCATTCTTATTTGAAATATGCAATGAGTCCTAGATCGCCATCATGTATCCAATTAAAAGAAGATGAATCTTCCACATGTTTCCTTCCATCTTGAGCCAATACATGGATGTTCTCGTCATGTAATTAGGTGATCAGAGTTCTGGAAAGTTTGTATTCACCCTCTAATTGAGCAAAAATATCTATACCCACAAAGGTTTGGATACCATTACCAACCCGTCAACTGAGCCAGCATCCCATTAAAGGATAGGCTTTGAGGAGACCTCTCCAAATGATGGACATCAAGGAGTAGACTAATCTTGGTTGTCGAATAAACACACTGATCGGCACACCCTACAGGTATTTAGCCTTGATGGTGCAACCTCATATTCCTGAATCGATTAAACATCGTCATAATCTCTTAGCTCTGAGTGAAAGTCTAAACCAATCCAGACTTTTTATACCCCACCATCCAAATTGCTTCAGTAATGCTAAGTTATCCCAAGCTAATAGGTACACCTTGGAACGTTGTTGACCACCCGACCAAAGAAAATGGAATATCTTCTTACGGGTGTTATCAATCATAGTCTAAGGAACTTGGGTTAGTGAGAACCAATAGACCGACAAGCTTGAAATACTGAGCTTACCAACACCAATCTACCGCCTAGTGTTAACCAACCGCATGTCCAATTTCTAATTCTCCTATCAAACTTTTGTAGAAACCAATTCTAATCCTCCACTTTGTAATTGTTTGGTTTCAACAAATAACCCAAGTACTTGAAACCACTGTCAAGTTTCTCGACATTGGAGGGGAACAAACCTCTAATATGCTCACAACTATCAGCTTCAGGAGAATTATGTGTAAACATAGATTTTTCCGAATTGACAAGAATTCAAGTGGATTTACAAAAACAGTCAATAATGTATTTATACGCCTGTCATTATGAAATATTACCCATACCTAACAGTAGCACATCATTCACAAAAATAAGGTGTGTGATGTAAAGAGTGTGTGAGATCTTGATACCTTTTATCGGCTTGTCGTCCTTCATTTTTCTAATGATTCTACTAAGACCCTCAATGACCAAAATGAACAGCAAAAATGATAGTGGGAAACCTTGATGTGGTCCCCTACTACACCCAAAATAAGAGTTAAGGGTTCCATTAATCAATACAACAAAAGAATTCGAGCTAATCCAATCCATAATCTGATTGGTTACTTCGACAGGTATTCCGATCTGGATAAGCATAAATATAATGCAACACCAATCCACCCATTCATAAGCTTTCACCAAATCCATTTTCAAGATGAAATCCTACATATGCTTGGATTTTACTGAATGTAGACACTCCTGTGAAATCCCAACCGCATCCAAAATCTACCTGGAAGTTAGAAGCCCAAATTGTTCAGGTGAAATACATTTGTACAATGAGATCAATGTAAATTGATGTAAAAGGGGTAGAGCTATTACAATGGGACAATGGATGATTCGGCATGATTGTGACTATGTAAGGTTAATAAAAAATTATGGTAAATGGTAAATAAAATAAAACTAGCATACCTTTGAAGTGGGGAAATGAGACATTGAAGATAACTTTAATATGTTTCAAAATGAGAGAAAGTATTGTATATGTAGATAATATAATTATGTGTGTTGAAAGTAAGTCTAGAAAATCTATGGTAGGCAAAGTAGTTGATGAAATTGAAAGGAAAATTCAGCTGTGAGTACTAATAAGCAATAAATATAAACTCATGTAATCGATGGTAAGTAAAATGGAATGTACATTCATTCTCCATATGAGAAAGTATACATATCCGAGTAAAACAATAAAGAGATGGGGATTGAGGCTTGCAACTTTAAGTGTGATAGGGATATAGAAGGAAGGCATGCCTCTTTTTTTTTCGAAATGAGATATAACAATATTTTTTTTTTAAGTTGATGGTCATCATCTTGTTGTGCATTTAAACCATTGGTAAAATCTACAGCACATCATTCAATAGGAATAAACAATGTGTGGGGCATGTATTTGTTATGATTGTTTTCAAGAATGTTCATTGAAAAGAGATGTATTGTTGTGTCAAATATTGAATGCTACTCTGCTAAAAAGAATCTATTAGTCGTAGACTGGAGGAGGCTCGAGTCTTCCAAGGTTGGTGTAGCATTTTATATGTTTGTCAACAACTGCTAAAAAATAAAGTTGGGTAACAATAGTTCCCCTTTGACGAAAGATTGTTTCCAAAATGATTACATGGGTAAAAATTTTCCATAAACACTTTCCCAAAGTTTCCCCTGCATATATAGTTTTGTCCATCATATGTGGGAGTTGTCCCAAATCCTTAACAATAATTATTGACCAGTTGTCGAAAGAGTAATTGTTTTTTCCTAGAAAACACTCACAAAAGTGACTCTCAGTATGCATGAACAATTTAGGCCCTATTAAGCTCATATCATCAATGAGAATGTGTTGAATATGTTTCATCTCTTCTCAGGAACACTAATAGGGTATGTCCATGTAAATGATTCATGTCCTTCAAAGGAATTTGAAGCCCTGCATGTATAGTGGTTACATGTATGTTAAACATTGCAACTCCAGTAGGGTGAGGCGTAGTAGTGGGCAATGGCCAAATGTTTCTTGAGAAGATAATCCATTTTATATGGTTCTTATAAGGTAGGATTTACCTATGTCTCTTATATGGTAGGATTTACCCGTGTCTACAGTTCCTTGGATGATCATCCTTAATGGCTCTTTTGTTCCTTTTACTTGTAAATGTTGTAAGACTATGCCAAATGCAAGTTGTTGACTGTGAGATAATGTATTTGTCAATGCAGGAAGGGGAGTGTTATATTATATTACTTCCCAAATCCTTCAATTGTAATAGATGTAGTTTGGTGCATGTATTTGATACTTCCAAGCGATTCCCTATATGGTTAGTGTCAAAATATTGGAGGCCAAGCATGTTAAGCTCATTAATGTGGATATTGCATGTAGGAAATAATCTTGGTAAAACTTACCATTCATTCATCTCCATGTTAGGATGTATGTTATGATTAGTATCCTCATCTCAAAATGTTATTGATCAGGAGTGGGTATAGAGATGTCATCAATAGGCCATGCACAATAGGTATTTTGTATGCTCTCCTAGTTTGACAAAATGTCATTTTTTGTAAGGCCTATGTCTTCAGTGAAAGAACATAATGGCTTATATAAAAGTAGTTCACTCCAACATAATTCAAGAAATGCTTTTGAAACTTTGGTTGAAACAGAAGTAAATCAATATTAAGAACCACATGATGGTTTACCTCATTTAAACTCTTTTATTTCACTATTTTTGGACTCTGAGATAGACACGCATATATTTTAACACTATGAATGCTTTCATATTTGGTGTTTGCAATGCCCATCTATTGTTATATTTGAAAAAAAAAACAATATACAACCATAGGGTTAGTTATAAAACATTTTATGAACAACCCCCTAGCTAGGGACAACACACCAAAGCTAGCCTTCATCTATGGAGCTCAATCTTTAGTAGGCCAGGGTTTTTTATCCCGGCCTACCAAAGCTAATCTCCAACCTTTGGGATTTAAGATCATAAAAACAACCAACAATGGAATCATGGATAAATTATTTATGTGAGGCTAAATCAAATTACAGATGAGTCTTACACTATATATGGAAAAATGGAGCATGGATCCCTAGGAGCTTCAGGATCAATATTTTTCTAAGTGGTTGGAACCTATGCACTGACAATTGGTCTTGTAAATGTTTGGAGTCAATTATAAAAATTCCAAGGAATTTTATGCAATAGAAGATTGTGGCCACTGCTAACGCACACCTTGGGGTTCGATGGTATATCACTGGTACGCTACAGAGATTAATCTTTTTCAGGTGAAGTTGTATTTTATTTCAATATTTCTCAGGTAAAGTTGTATTTTATTTATGTCAAATTTTTTAAATGTTCATTGAATTTTCAAGCAACCCACTTCTAGGAACACATTTTCTGGGACTAGATTTTATGCGAACGAAGAATGGCATGTGAGATATGCTATAGAATTGGCTATTCTCTTACATCCAAGAAGAAACACAATTTTAACCATCTTTCCAGAAAATGGGATATAGAACTAATTTGTATTGGTAACAATAAACCCTTGATATATGATTAGGGCCCCTTCGATAGTATTCTGCACAAACTATGTCGAGAGGAGTTGAAAAATAGTTGTAGGAATACACATTAAAACACCCACATGTTTTCATTATCCATGTTGCACAATCAAGTATCCATGTTGTGGGTGGTGTTAGAGTTGATGGTTATACATGTGTTACAGAGAAAATCTTCCTATGGCTTGGGGTAGACCACAATGAATAGAGTGACACCAGAAATCAATTCAATTCTCAAATATGGTAAATAAATAGAAAATGATAACAACTCAAGGATAGAGTCCATGCCTCAGTCAAATGTTTGAAAGAAGACCATTGTTGAGCTCACGATCAAATGCTTGTTACCTACAACTTGTCCCCAACAACAAATGTGTCCAAGCATATAAAAGATATATGAAATGTTAGCATCTAAATTAGAATAATCCATTCAACATGTATAAAGAAAATATACCCATGGAATTTGAAATAAATATTTGGACATTAATTTGGACAAGAAAAGAATATTTATATTAATATAAATACCTTAGATACATAGTGACAACCTCTGTCGGCAACTCGTCGGAACCAAGAAACTAAGTTCCTCCACCTAGGACTCCAACACTTCAATCCTCTGTACAAGGCAAGTGCATGAGCATGAGGAGTAATTAGATTCCTCCTTCACAAGATAAGAAGAGCTTGGGAGATGAACAAAAAGGAGTTCATACTATCACTTGGATAAAGGGATGCAAACTCAAGATAATGGAAATGAGGCAAAATTTTGCTATAGTTTCCTTGCTCTCAAAGTTTATCCTCCTCCAATGCTTATCAATGGCTCAATTGGAGCATTTTCCAGCATATGGAAGGTCAAGGATCGTAACCACTGTGACTAGGCATGGAAAACTTGAAATTATTTTAATTTTGAGCATGAAAGCTAATGTATGTGGGTTGTATAACTGGTCACTCGCGTGTATACGTGGGATATATAATTGTTCACCCATGTGTATACGTGGGACGTATAACTATTCACCCATGTGTATATTCAAAAGTGTGTATTTAAGGTTTCCGTTGAGCGTCAGGGGTAATGTAAGCAAAGGGGTATAGTGAGTATGCAGATGGAAAAGATAGGCAATCAAGGCATCATGCATAAGGTGTGGAAAATAATGCTATAACAATAGGAGAATGAGAAATAATCTTGATTTCAAACTGCACCAGCTAAGACCTGTTACACACCAAATTGAATAATTACAGTTGAATTCATTTGGTAGTTTTCCAATGGTCAGTGATAGACACATTTCAAGGTTGGAAAATAGTTTCCTAAAAGGTGTCCCTCTGAATTCAAGCAGTGGGATATGTAGAGATCAATGTATGTATTACAAATTGGATAGGGGGAGGCTCCTAATAGAAGCTTGATAGACAAAGAAGGCTCCATAGGGACTGACCCCTTAAAAATCACCTTCAACGTAATTAATTAGTTGGTAAGCAATAAATTTATTTGATTAATTTATTGTAGTTTGAGTGATTTATTTTTTTAATTAGATTTAAATTTCATTTTAGTAAGTTATTTTCTCATGAGATATATATGTTATATTCGTTTATTATTGACTTAGCATTAAAATCTAAAGTTTATCTTATTTGTCATCCTTGTAATAAAGAGAAACGTTCAAACAACTTTTGCCCAAAATATATTATTTAGAATATAATCTATATTTTTCACACAAGAAAAAATTATACGTATATTAAGTATATCTCAAGATGTTCATACACAAAACAACAAAATGCTCTTCAACACAGTTCCCACATAAAACAATGTCCAGACAAATATGACAGAGCATATAACCCCTACATGCTACAGTAATTTTGCACCCACAAATATTGGTCCTCAAAATAATATGTAATTAGACTATGGAGTAATATCCCAATGACAAAAAGATGGTTAGAATCCCGCAAGTTATAACAATCATGATCAAAAAGATCAATCCCATGAACATATTATCCAAAAAGAGTAATCATAATATCATGATACAGAGATAAATAATGAGCAGTCAAGTATATAATGTCGCTTGCCAATAAATAAGAAGAAGTGATATTTTATAATATCCCACAAGTTTGGGAGCCAAAAATACAATCTAGATAAGTAAAACCTTGCATAGGATAACGATTCAACAAGCGCGTTGAATCAACGTCGGGGAAGCCGCACCATCACAGATAATTAGTATCACATCCAAAACTGCTTAGTTGATCAATTGTGGACCTAGTAGCATCATAATATATATAGTAAAGCTCCCCAAATCAATGGATCAAACCAAGTGACAGTAGGAATAGTCGATACCTAGTGGGCGCACTTACTCTTACTCCTAAATTGTGTTGTATTTTCTTTAACTCTCTTTCTTTGCCCTCCCAATGTTGAGCAAGCAATCTTTCCTTGTATGTAACCAATCTAATGTACAAAAAAAATGAGAAGAATATTCCTTGTATATATATATGGTGAATTAACCAAAATGTAGCATCTAATAATGAAGCCTCCATAGATGTAAACCCATCAAAGGAGAAGCTTGTTGAGTAGTGGGATTGTTGTATATCTAGAATTATACATGAAACAAAAAGTATCATCAATATAAACTTATAAATGATCTAATAAAGTTCCTAGATAGAAATTAAAAAACAACCTCAATAAACTGATATGAAATAACGCCTAGATAATATATGTAAGTCCTAGCTTCCACAAGCAAGAAAGGGACCACATAGGAGAATGGTAACACGATCAACGAAAGAACCAATAATAAACCTAAGAAGAACCTTCCTAGTCCATTGAAAAAGCAATGACACCATAAGGAATCCCTCTGTTACCTCTGATATAGCTGGATAAATCCTTCATCAATCATCTCATCGTCATGAAAAACTTGAAAAACAATATTTCCTTCAATAGCTTGCAAAGAAAATTTGGATAACATATCCGCATCTTGACTAAACTCCTGGTAGATGTGATGGAACTTTATATCCACAAATGAAGAAATTAAATCCCTCACTTTTTCATCCAATAATTTAACTAGGTAACTTGAAGCCTTCTTTTGTGATTGACCCAATCAATTATAACTTTTGAATCATCTGCCACTTGAATAGACAAAATACCCTTTTTCCCAAATAATAGTAACATCAAGATAGTCAGGATCTCACTTCGAGTATTTTTTCCCTCCTTGCAATTCATATATATCTTGTAACAACAAGACTTATCCATCCAAATAACAACCCCTTCCCCACTTAAAGCCACATCTAATTACGAGGAACTGTTAAATAAACCTATGCGACGGTCCAACGAAAGAGTAGGAGGTTGGAAATTCCTTAGATATTTTGAAGAAACATGAGCTCATCTATATAAACCTATAAATAAGCAACTGAAATTTTGGAGCAAAACAAAGGATCTTTCAAAAATACCCCATCAAATAAATGTCTATCTCGCGCTTTCCATATTTCCCAACAAGAAAAAATGGGAAGTTGAAGGAAATCAACATTCCTGGAAATCCAATTACTCATGCAAATATCAAAGGATTCGCCAGTCCAATCTCCATATGAATTTAGACAACCTTTAATTCAAGACAGATCTCTCGAGAGAAAGCACAAGAAATAAAAAAAGATGAACAATTGACTGTAAACCACATCTGCAAAGTAGGCAAATGTTAGGAACGAGCTCACCACGCTTAACAAAGTTGTCCCAAGTTAAAATCTGGGTTCTAGGAGACATCTAGAAAAAACACTTGGACTTTAATGAAGTCATGACACTCTCCACACCTCATTATACCACCATTTATGTTCAACAATTATTTCATCAAGCAGAGCTGCATAAGTTGCTTTAGCAGAAATGTCACCCGATTGAATTTTCTACGACTATGATAAACATTCTCCTTGATTCGAAAGGGATACACCACCTCTTTGTAAACCCAAGATGTATAGTGACCATTCTCGACCTAGAGATCCCACATGCCTAATCATTGAGAATCTACCTAGTGATTGCCCAAGATATTGGATCCATCCACCAAGGCAATCTAGTCTAGAGTGATGAAGCCATGAGAATGAATAACCCTCAATAACTCATATAAAAATATAAAATTCAAAGTCTCGCCAATAATGGGGTCCAAACCAACCCAAATGGAGTCCCATCTTCCACGTATCCATGTTATCTATTCACCCAGGATGTGAAATGATGAAACAAGAGAGACCCAAATATTTGAAACTCTTTTGTAGGTTTGTTCACCATCCTGATCCATAGTACCAATGATTTATTTTAAATTATTTCTCCATAGCCACCCTATGCCAAAGGCTATCAACAAAAAGATCCCTCCACAGGAGTTTAGTCGATAGTTATTTTCCAAATAACAAAATGTTTTTTATCCCCCACCCATTCAACTCCTTTGTTTTGGCCACATTGTCCCACCAAACCAATTGATACTTTGACTTGTCCCTGGATCCATACCACAAGAAATTGGAATCTCTGCATATAATATCATGTAAAATTGACTTGGGAATCTTACATAAAGAAATCCAATATACCATAATATTATCCAAGACCAATTTAACCAAAATAAGTCTACCACCCAAAGAAAGCCATTTCAAACACCAGTGACTTTTATGAGAATCAAACCTTTTCAAAATTCAAAACCAATCAGTGTCTAAATAGTTATTTGGCTTAAGATAATAGCCCAAGTATTTTGTGTCGTAGTTTAAGGATGTGATTCCATAGGGCATGATGTGTCTAATTTGTGATACCACCTCCTCATCCAACCTATATTGTAACAAAGAAGGTTTTGAGACATTGATAAGCATCCTAGAATCTGGACTGAATGTGTTTAATGCTTCTTTGTAAAAAAATAATTTTATCAATAGATCCAACATCAAATATAATGACATCATCCACAAAAAGTAAATATCTGAGACGAACCAATGCTGAAACCTTAATTCCCTGTAAGGCCCTAGAGCCACGCTTGTCTTCAATAAGCCTTCTCAATCCTTTAATGACCAATGAAAAGAGAATTGAGGATAGTGTAAATTCTTGCCTCACTCCTCTAGAACCTTTGAAAAATAGGGTAGGAGACCCATTTACCATAACAACATAATTTTCCAAAACCATGCAAGCCATAACCCAATTTGTAGCTTCAAGGCTTAGCCCAATCTGCAATAGTATCAATCTAAGGAATCACCAATCAACACAGTCATAAGCCTTAAAAATATCTAGCTTTAATACCATTTCTCTTTTATTTTTGGATTTGATGTTATGAAAGTATTCTTGAGAAAATTCAATGGCATCTAAGATCTACCTATTCTCCAGGAAACATAATTGTTCCCTAGAGATAAATTTTGATAGAAGAGGCTTCAAATGATGTGTAATAACCTTATGAATAACATTGTGGACTATATTACATAATGAAATGGATCTAAATTCATTGAAATATATAGGTCTTGAACACTTCGGAATCAAGGCAATAAAGGTGGAATTTAAAGCATCATTTACCTTCTCAGAAGTCCTAGACTCTTCCACCACCTCCAAGATGTCATTCCCCATAATGTCAGAATATTCCAAAAAGGGTTTCATCGTCCATACATCTGGGCCACAACTCTTCAATTTTACAAATCCCCTCAAAAAACATTTTATCTCTTTTAATGTAACCGGGGACTCCACCAAAGAAGGATTTCTGTTCTGAAAAGAACCTGGGAAATTTCTGCACATTGTTCATTTGGTCAGCAATAGAGGATGTCCCAGGATCTAAAAATTAATGATAACAATTTTGAACCACCTCATCCTTAATAATTTTGGCCTCCGATACTGAGGAGCCTTCCTCACACTATATATTCCAAATATAATTTTGATCCTGCATATAACTTGCAATGTTATGGAAGAATTTTGTGTTTAGCTCATGCTGAGAAATCCAAATTGCTTGGCTTTTTCATCTCCACTTGTCCTCCTCCATCCTAATATTGTACATCCTCATAGACTCAAAAGATCCCAATCTTTCCAAAACGTGGTTTTCTAAGGATCCAACACTGTATTCTTTATTAATAGTAGCCAACTCCCTTTCACATTTGACCCAATCCTGCTCATTTCATCCCTCCTATCTCTTTCCCATCTAGTCAAATAAGATTTTAAAATATTCCACTTAGATACAAGTCTTTGCATGGCCGAAGAAATATTTAGTGAATCCAACTGGTTCCATTCATTTCTAAACAAGTCTTTAAAGCATTTTTATCTAATCCACAAGTGGTTAAATTTCAATGGATAATGTGCTTTGAAATATGTAGGATCACTTTGTAGAAAAAATGAAAAAATTGTCTAAAAGCGATGGAGAATTGACCCACGATCTGTATCTATATAAAGAGACAATCAAATATTTAGATACCAAAAAGCGATCCAGTCACTTTACAACCCCCTTAGACCCCAAACACTTATTCCTTCAAGTAGGAGCCAGTGGAATCGACCCAATGTCAATTATCCCAACTGATTGAAATAAATATTTGAAGTAATCACCCAAAGGATCTAGTCTATCTTGATTACCCAAACCCTTAGAAGCACGGAACGTTAGATTAAAATCCTCACCTAGAATTAAAAATAAAGCCTGAAAATGCCAGCATTCATCGCCTTATTAAAAAAAAATTCACAGTTTGAATATGGAGCATAACAAATGATCAGATTTAGTTCAAAATTGAAGCCAACAAAATTTCCATAGAGTAAAATGTCTGTCGAGGTACAATACGAAATGAAATGACCATTTTGAGATTCCATGCCATCAATAGAACCCTAGGTAGGCCATTTTCATCCACTAAGACCAACTACCAACATGAAATTAGCTTAGAAAAATTAGATCTAGCCTTTTCACCAGGAGCCATAGTTTCCTAGAGAAAAATCACATCAAGACCATGCATCACAAAGAGTCTCTTGAGGGATAATTATTTGGAGTGCCTTCCCACTCCATGCACAATTAAGGATAATATTTTCATTTCTTGGATTTAGTAAGGGATTTTTTAATGTATCTAAGAGCCAATTGTTCAAATGGAGAACAATAAACTATCAGCTGTGAAACTGACACTGCCTACCCTAGCAGAAATCTACTAGGAACTCCTTTCAGAAACTCCTTTCCTTTAAAGGGGAATATTATAATGCTATCCCACCCCTAAGAAGGGCCTTTCCAAGATTTTTTCACATATGATGGAGAAGGGTCCATACAAAGGGAGATACAACTATCCCCCCCCCTACTGGAATCGATCAACAGATCACCTTTTGTAATTGTTCCCACAAATACTTAAATCGGATCATTTTTAACAACCTCACTAAAAGTGAGGGGCATGAAACTCTCGCTAGAAAAATGACCCATCAAACCTCTATTCACCAAAGGGACACCAACATGTAACACACTACACATGTATGATAAGAATAAGGAAGGATATGAACCTGTAATGAGTGATACCAACACAGATCAGTTTTCCCCATCCTGCCCACTCAGGGACAAGGTTGATATACAAACCACCACCACTGATGTTAGATCAGGACTCCAAACAACAACTAGAGGATCCCCAATATAATGTGATTCCTTTGGTACCCTAGGATCACCAACCAACCTCGATATAGGGGGTTACCAGAAAAACCATCCATCATCTCAAAAAAGTCAGATGATGTAGTAGAAGATTCAGCTAAAGTATCAAACCCTCCCGTAAACTGACCTGAAAAATCCAAGCTAGAAATATGTGCCAATTCATCATCATTAAAAGTAATGAAAAGAGAAAGATTCGAAGTCTTTTGCTTACTCATAATGAGAGGAGCATCGGATGGGACTACACCAACTTGGCAAGAAGAAAACAAATGTTTGTTCGAACCCGAACCGCCCATCTCCTCAAATTTGCTTAAGTCCTTAGAACACTAGTCTCCAAAACTTTACAACGATTCATATCTATCTGAATATGAACTGGATGATTTGCATGCTTTCTGCAAGTGGTCCACCTCCCTACATATCGAACATTGAAAGGGAAGGCCCCAATATTCCAGAGGATGGCAATAATGTCAACCCACCACTCAATTTCCACCTTGTCCAAAAACCCCTTTGTAACATCTATCTCTAGCAAGATCTTGCCAACTTGATTGTCCATGCCTTTGATCAGTTCATCACCAACATGGAGGAAATGGCCAAGATGATTCCCTACATACTCAAACGCCTCCTTGTTCTTCCATTGTCCTTCTCTTTTATTTTTCTTCTTTGGTTTCAACCTCTACTTGCTCCTCTTTATTTTCTCCATATTCTACTTCTCTTACCCATTTCATATTTGTGCCAGATGGTGTTGACCTTCCTATAGGAAATGTAGCATTTGTGGTATGGAGCCCTTGGATTAGGTCATCCATCAACTTATTGAATTATGTTGTTTAGTGTATTGGAGAGATAAATATGGACTAGTCAGGATAAACTCATATCCCCTGACCTTTGGCACTTTGCTCCAATATTAGGGGTTTATATTAACCTTGTTTATCTTTCACAACCCCCCAAGGCCTTTGAATCCCATGGATTTAAGTATGGTCATACCCTTCTCATAAATTTGGGCCACTCCTTGCAGAAGATTTGTAGTCATTGCAACTAGAAATATGTTTCCTTCCTCTTTCTTTTGAGTATACCACATCAAGGGAATTTTATCTACTAATTCCTCTACAACATCATCATAATTTTCATTTCCATGGATCCATAAAATTTATTGGATAATTTTTATTCCAAACACATATGTCTGTAAGGGACCGTTTTAGCACCAAGATATAACCCCATTCTCCATCATGGACCCATGTTCTTCTCGTTGAAGTTGTCCTCCAATATCTCCTTCCTTATTTACTAAGTTAAGAATGTGAATTTCATTTACGGATTTGTGACAACAATGTTCCTAGGTATGTAGAAAGTATAATAGGTTGGTATCTCTATCCTAATGGGTTGATTAGAATGGAAGGATTAAGATATTGCCTTGAAGGGATTTGCATAATATTCCAAGATAGCATTTACCTCCAACTTTAAGCGAATGTTTGTTGATTTCTCCTCTATTTTCCTACTCTCATGACCATATATCCTTTCCTACTGGGTTAATCCATCGCATTCCCAATGACTAGATCTTTTCTTTTATTTTAAATGAGATTTTTTGTCACTCCTCCATTTTAACTGTCCTTAAGTATATTGAATACCTAAATAATTGAATGAATTCCATCTTCTAACTCCAGTGAAGCCAAAAACTTGAGAGATTCACTGGCGAATTATGGGAGGAATGTTCTAGCCGTAAATTTTTCTTTTTTCTTCATTGATAATTTCCCCTGAAGCATTTAGGATTAATTCTAGGATATGTTTGAACCTAATGGAATTGAGTACTAAGGCTCCACCCGAAAAAATTGTATCATCGTCAAACTGGGATTGATTTGCGGATTTGACTCCACAAACAATAGAGATACCTGTCAAATTTCCATCCTCTCGCTCTTCACTAGACTTCTACCAAGTATTTTGGCCATAACAATGAATAAAAAAGGAGAAAGATGGAATCCTTGTATGAGTCCCCTTTTGGCCTGAAAAAGTTAAGAAGGTCTACCATTTACTAGTGGGGTTGTCTAAGTATGGCCATTGCAGGATCAAATCCAACGAATAAACAAAGGAGGGAAGCCCAACTTTTCCATTATAGCTTAAATGAAACTATGTCTAACATGGTAGAAGGGATTCTTGTTGCCTAGCTTAATCACCATGCCTGGTTCCTTCCTCGAGACACTAGAGTGAATGGCCTCTTATGTAATAACAATATTATCTACAATTTTTTTTTTGGAACAAAACTCCCTTACCCTTCTAATGTAATTTTGGGGAGTAATTCTTGATGTGATTGGATAAAACCTTACTTAAAATTTTATACATTGAATTTCAAAGAGGTATTGGTTGGAATATGGTGAGAGAGGAGGAGCGAGTCTCCTTGCTGATAAGACGAATGAAAGATGAATCACTGACTTCGGTGATTTTGTCTCTTCCTCATATCAAGTTCAGAATTTTGTAAAAATCGAGCTTAATGGTGTTCCAACATTCATGAAAGAATCAAATGGAGAAATCATCTGTTCTATGGGCTTTATTCAGATGAAGAATCAATATATACTACACAACTACTTCCTAAAAAATGTTTGATTCAAGGATCAATTTTCAACCTCCGAGATTAACTACGGAATATTTTCCAACATTTCTTATTTCGCTAGTCCATTAGATCCCCCTGCTCGATATAAAGCTCCTTAAAATTCATGAATTCCTCTTCACAAATCTTAGTCAAGCCAGATGTTTTATTACACTCCATGACTTGAATTTCATGATTGATATTTTTTGTCAATCAGAAATTTTCTTGATGGTGGAAATAGGAGGTGTTACAGTCACCATCCTTGAGCCATATAGCGTGATATTTTAATCACTAGGTATACTCTTCAAGCCTAAAGGCTTTATGAAGTTTATTATTGAACGTCTTTTCCCTTTGTGAAATATCAAAAGTGATCTTGATTATATCCACAAGATTTCTATGTCTCTTGAGGCACCCCCGGCACTTACAACATTTCCTTTTCTATTTTGCCACACAGTTTGAATTAAATAACACACATCTTTCGCTACCATTTTAGTCTCCTTAACTAGAAACAAAGAGTGTTTTTCCCTATGCACCATATCCTTCACTGCTTCAATATTTTGTGTATTCCCCAAATTTCTATAGTTATAGGAGATGAGTTTCATTATTTCTTAGAGTGAAGGCCGTATTTACCACTTGGTTCACTATTTTGACCCCTCGTTAAATGGCAAGGCACGATGACCTTTAAGTGCTTGGTGGATTCATCTTCTTGTACCTATGTCATATATCTTCTACCTGATTTATTCTTCAGTGATCTTATCTCTTCCAAGTCCTCAAATAAGTCCTCTCTCAAATGATTAGCTTGAGTCCGAGCTAACACACTTGTCGAGCTATGGCCACTATTTTGGGAAGAGTTTATTTCTTTGACTAGTCTAGAAGGGAGAATAAAAGTGTAATTCTCCATATCCACTTGGTCCAAACCCATCTACAGAGAAGACACTAGGGGTAGAAAACCTTTAGGTATTTCCACTTTCAGAGGGGATGGTACTTCTTCACATTCTCCATTGATTTCATTCACCAAATCCTAAAACTTATAAGGCGAGGAGGGGCCAGAAGTTCTAGAGGAATTGGAAGGTGTTGATTCTTGAGAGGTTTTTTTCCCTTCCTAGATACATGTTTCCAACCATCTTCTTGCTCCTTGGCAGGTTCCTTCTCCATGTTCTTTGGATAGTTTCTGGTGAAATGGTCGTATTCAAGACATAACTTGTGTTTTAAAGGGATAAGTTCATAATCCATTTTTTTGCCATGGATATATCCATCCATAATAAGATTGATTGATTTAGGAAAGCCTTTCTCCAGATCGACCTCCACATAGATCTTGGCACAAGTGAACATAGGGGGTTTGGGATCAGATTTATCAATATATCATCCCAAATAGTTTCCAATGGCTTCTAGGTTCTCATTGACCAACAATGGAGGGGTATATGAGGAAGCTTCACCTAGACCATGACAGTTGAGGGAATTTCATTATCCGGATCAAAGGACATGATCCATCTGTTCAAATAGATTCCTTAAGGGCCCATAAGGACCCTTTAAGAATATCATATATGTGTTTTCTTTTTTTTTCAAATAAGAAAGCATAGTATCCTCGTCCATAGAAATGATGTTGCAATCTTCCTTAAAGAATCGGCCTCCATTTCTTTTATCCAACCAAGCCTCCATATCCCTTGGGGAGGGACATAAACTAGTAAACATTCCCACCTATCCTCAATCTGAAAGTTCAAGAGCCTCCTCTTTCATTGAGGTTGAAGATATTTTTATGTCAAGGGAAGTAGATCGCTTCACAAAGCATGCAGAAGGGCCAACCAAATGGGGATTTGCCGATGTAGGAGGCTTATGGGAGTTCACCAGTCATCGAAAGGATTCATCTAATAGGCAAGCATGCTCCCAAGGATCTAGATCCAAGGGAGGATCTATGGCAAGAGTGGTTGAACCAAGAGGAAACAACTAGGATTTTAGGAGGAAATTCGTAGAGCTGAGTCAAGGTAAAAATATAATAACAATAACCAACTTTCCAGATATAATAGCAATTATATAAGTAATAATCAAAATAACAACCATGATTTAAAATAAATTTATATACTTTGTTATTAAAAATCATCAATTCTCATTGAAAAATTATTATAAAATTATCTTTATTCAATTTAATAATAAAATTAATCTTAAGCATTGATTCTGAAGAGTATATGTTATATATCATTTTTATAATCAATATAGATTCATCTTAACTTTGAATCTATTTAATATCAAGAGGGATCCTAAAATACATGTTTACTTTATTACTATATATCTATATATTTGTCAATTGGGTCTAAATTGGGTGGTTTAGATGAGTGATATCCTCCACACCCAAGTATAATTCATACAAGTGACATGGTGCTAAACAGAGTGCTGGTTAAAAACAACAAAGAATAATGTCAAATAGAATTGCCTCAAATTTCATTTTCTTTTAATAGTTGTTATGAATTTGCTTGTGTGTGTGTGATTATTATTTTGCTCAAATTAGATTTATTATTACTATATTTTAGTTTGTATAACATATTATAGCGAGTTGACATATGCCAACATCAACATTGACATATGAATCTCTTCTTCAAGACTTCTATGTCCTAAAGAAGAGTTGAAACTTGATGGCTCAAAACGTTGGCATATTTCCTCCAGCAATCACAGTATTTCCAACCTTTCACACCAACGTCAAAATTATGGACATGGAACGAATTTTACAAACTCTTCATTACTAGGCTACAAAACACACCTCACTTCTCTCAATGTAATAATGAAATACAACCAATCTAGATCCTTTATATCTTTGGATCTATCTATCACCAATAGGAGTGAAATCCCTTGAGATGCAAGGGCCTTTTTTAGAGTGCAAAATTTGGGCAAAGGATTGCACCTTAAAAGATGTGTTCTCTCTACACACTTGATAGATCTATTGTTAAGATTGATCTAGGTCAGTTTAAGAAACACATGGCCACATTAAAAATTTAGATGATCAAAATTATTCCAATATTTATATGTTTTAGATGGATTTGATCCTTTGAAATTTACTAAGTATAATCTATAATCTAGAGAGTACTATCAAGATTATAATTTCAAAAGTTACACAGGATTAAGGTGATTGGTGATAAAGGAGCAATGTTCAATGATGGATAAGGTGAATAGTAAGAAAGTGAAAGGATCCATATAAAGATAACATATAGATTACCTAGTGACCAATCTCAATCTCTCTTCACCTTTTAACATACTCATACTTGCTAGTTTTTCCATCTTTTCATATCGATCATATGAGAAAGAAAGTTGATTTAAAATACCATTCAAACCTTTAACTTGAGATATTGGAATGAAGGTCATATCTTGTTTATCTTACTTTCCTATATTAATAGTTTATTTATCCAACCTCATATGTTCCTCATAATTATATTTTCATCCTATTGCATGTTTTTGGACATACTGCATTGTATACAAGGATACATTCTTTTAATCTTAACATTATATATATCTTAATATTAAAATGGTTTTCCTCAAATGCGGGTGCTCTAAGGACGAACGTGAAAGAGGGAAAGACACTTCATTAAATGTCGCCCACGACTCCTGTCAATAGTTCTTGTGTTTTAATGGATCGCTTCTCCTAGCACAGGTCATTTAAGTTCGACATCGTTTAGCTCGGCACATAAGTCACCTTGCATTATAGAAACAACATGAAGGATTTCAATTCATTAAGGATTATCGTACAGATCCGGTTTCTGCATATGTTTATCCTTCGTGTGCTCTTCGCTTTACTCATTCCGATATGGCTCATTAGTTCTCTACCCAAGAAGAAGGATAAGGTTCACAAGTTCTAGGACTATCCATATGCCATGTCGTGGAACCTCCATGCTACCCCTTGTAGGGGAAGCAGATCCAAGGGGCAAGGGATCATTCTGTGACGTATCGTTCCCTTTCTGCAGGTTATAGTGCTCACATCCCACTCAAAATTTGTGGCTCATCATCGCACGGCTCAACCCCTGAGACAATGATTATCCCGCTACTGGTGCATGAAAAATGTCTTAGCATAGCTGCTCCGGGAAAAAGACGGATCTCCATCTTCCTCTCCCTCATGTAATTTAGAGATCTCTTCTAGAAAGTTGACATCCTTGTCTTCACCGAGCTTGAATCTGCAGGATCCTCCTCAAGGAACCCCTTAGCAACATGACACTATGTCCATCTGTTATCTAGAAGAAGCTTCGCACAATCTGGAGCTGAAGGTGCAAAATTCAAGGAGTTGTGAGTAGGGTGGTAGCTCCTCACAAATGTTGTCGAAACCTCCTCTGGAAATGTAACCACCTCCATATTCACAACCTGCTCTTTTTGTTGATTAAGAAGATTACTACAATCCTTACATTATTGTTGAAGAACCTTGGAGGTAGCCATAAGGCCTTAGGTTTTTTAAGTGTATTTTTGTCTTTTCTATGTATGCTCATTTTACTTGTCATAGATATGTTATGTTTTAGTTTTGTCTGGTGCGACTTGGTTTCCCTCTCCAAGGGAAGGTGCATGAAATGTATTTTGTTACAATTCCAGTGTCCAAAAACTAGTGATATCTGAGATATGGACTCTATGTAGTACTCTTTTTGTATATTAATATAACTTTCTACAACTTACAAAAAAAATATTAAAATGGTTTGAATGTGTAAATACTAACAGAAGAATCACATTCAAGCAAAAATAAATGTAGCTTTGAGAATCTATTTTGCAACATTATAATATGTATATTGAAATTGGTTTGCACTGTGTTATAGTTAAAATAACTTCACTTGATTATTTGT
This sequence comes from Pseudotsuga menziesii, assembly GCA_001517045.1. Lineage (NCBI taxonomy): Eukaryota > Viridiplantae > Streptophyta > Pinopsida > Pinales > Pinaceae > Pseudotsuga > Pseudotsuga menziesii. The sequence goes on from LPNX010630643.1 coordinate 253,723, forward strand.
ACTGTTGGTGTTGCAATCAATGCAATAAGTCATGTATCACTGCATTATCACTAAAATCAATGCACCCTAATGTTTTGCATTCTACCATTTCTTAAATCAATGCAACTACTTGATTGCTCTAGCTCATTTTCATTGTCTCATAATTGAAATCAATGCACCATATTGTTTTGAATTATGTCATTGTTGAAATCAATGCAACTATTTTTTTCCGTTAGAAAAAATCATAATTTCATTATGAGATTAATAAATTTACAAGTATCATATAAAATGGGGCATTCAAAAAGGATAATTTTATAGATCCAGAAAGTAGGCATAAGTTAGCCTATGATCGATATGCATATCGACTTATAAGATCCTATTAAATTTCTCATTCAGAACTATTAAAACAAAAGTTCTCCCATGTCAATTAGTAAAAAAAATAGTTTTCAACATGAATCTAGAAAAGAGGAGCATGATGATTCTCCACCTCACTACCATTGTTCTATTCCATAATGGGCCAAGTTCTAATAAGCAATTATGATGCCTCCTTTGATAGAGTATCAACTTCTTAATTGTTTTCCCATATAGATGATAAAGGCATTGGGGATCAAATTGAACAAGGAAGTAGTTTCTTCCAATAAGGATTGCAAGTTAAAAATCAACATTTGATATTTCCTCTTGATACAATTTATGAACACCTGTAAATCACCATAAACATTAACATAATTCAATTGATTTACAATGAACAAGGTTAAACTCACTTTTAAGGCCCATAGCTCCACATAATTGTTAGTGCCTTGGTCGAGACTCACCTTGAAATAGAGATAGTAAGAGCCTGAAAAAATGAAGGATGCCTCCTGCACTGATCGTTTAAGAATTGTTTTGTGACACTCCATCCAAAAAATCCCATGTTTACCAAATCAATGCAACTACTTGATTGCTCTAAATCATTTTTCATTGGATCATAACTGCAATCAATGCACCCTATTGGTTTGCATTATATCATTACTAAAATCAATGCAACTACTTGATCCCTATAAATTAGTGCTGAAATTTGTTGTTTGCCCTTACCCGTAAAAAATTCTATGGTGTTCCAATAGTTTTATTGTTCATCCGTTGATGTTCACATACATTAATAACTAATAATTTTACTTTAAAAATATCCATAGTTATCATTTTTCTAAAATAAGATATTGATGGTTGTTTTCAATCATCTAAAGTAATAGAACAAAGAAACCAAAAACACATTTTCAATATATATAAAAAGAAAAAAATGTATATTATAAAAGAAAAACTAATGTTAAAATTTTAATAGAAATTTTATACAAAATATAACTAAATAAAAATCATGAAATAAGATTGCATGAATTAAAATAAAATTGATGGTACATGTTAATTAAAAAATTTTGTCTCATAAATGTTTTTTATATTGTAATTAAAATAAAATTGAATGTACCTACTAATAATAATAAAAATCTGTCTCTCAAATGTTTTTGATGTTGTAATGCCCAACTTAATCTAAATCAACAATATCTAAAATCACCAATAGTTGGATTATACTTATAATTACAATTCTTCGATTAATCTACTCTATTTCACATTTGACCCAAAAATTGGAGTGCCTCAACTTATACTATTATTTTAATTTAGATAATATAAATTACATTTAGTTTCTTGAAAACATAAAAATAGAAAATAAAAAGTTTTTATTTCATTGTAAAAATTAATCAAATCATTCATAAAAAATAATATAAAATTACTTTGATTTTTTGGAAATATTTTTTCTTATTTGAAATTTGTAATGTAATATCTATTGAATCTCATGTTAGACACACTTTGCTCCCCTCAACATCTAGAACCGGATTCTTAGAGTCAAATTGATTTAAATGTTAACATATATATATATATAAACTCCAAATATTGACTCAATTGGTCATGAATTGAACGCGGTCTAATCATTTTCAATGTATCATGATTTAAATCAATACACTCTATTGTTTGTGTTATATTATTATGTCACCGCAGGTGATATATATGAATCGTTCATGAGTATTAATTCATCTCCATATGCACAAAAATTTCCAATTTTCTAAAGTTTGTAATATTTTTTATTAAATGTAATTAAAAAAACTACAATTATTTGAATGTTGATTGGTGTTTTGCTGCTTACATTAGCTCCTCGATCTTCACTTCCCACATTGACGGCTAGGTGACGTAGGGTAGGCCTAGATTTTCAACACCCTTACGTACCCATCATAAATTTTATAATATGGTTGTAGTATATAACCTATAATATATATATATATATATATGGTTGGATGGGGTTCTAGCACCAGAGGCCTTCGTGTCAATGCAAAAACCCTAAACCTATGTCATCCTTCTTGTAGTGCATGGACACCAAGTGTCTTTCTCCATGCATGTATGTGTACCAAATCCACCTTGACGTTGTCCTCCTCCTTCCCTAAACAGTCTCATTATGTAAGAAACTCAGTGTCCTCTGTTTGATTTAGTGTATCAGTGGGAACTGAATTAAATCTATTGATCTCATCTCGAAAATGACATGCCATTCTGCAATTTTGCTTTGTTTACTGGTCAAAGTTTCCTTAATGTTTCGAGGGGAAAGGGGGCTTGCAAAGCACAGTGAAGAGGAAGAGCATTCAAGTGAACCATTCGGATATAGCGGTGCTCGAAACAGAACCATATGGAAAGGTAACTATACGTAGTACACTATCTAGAAATATCTAAAATAAAGATTTTAAAGATTGTGAATTACCTTTTCTCTGAACGTCAATAAAGCTTGCTTGTTCTTGCCGACAGGGGCTTGTTACAGATCGAAAACGCAACATTCTTCATATCGGAGTGAGCAATTACTAGCTGGATATAGCGCTGCTCGATACATAACCATTCGACAAGGTATTTATACGTAGTACAATATCTAGAAATATATAAAATAAATATTGTGAATTACCTTCTCTCTGAACATCAATAAGGATTTCTTTCTCTTCCAAACAGAGGCTTGTTATAAAGGGAAAGTTGCAAAGCACAGAATTGGACGAGTTTATCTATCACAAATTACTAGTGCATACGACGCTTGTCTGCCACCTGAAGTAAGTAATTAAGTAATTTGCATCTGGTAATATCCCTTAGTTGTATCCCTTTAAATGTCGTCAAAGACTTGGTTCTCATGATTCTAATTTGTAGTCATGATGTTTGATTTCAGCCTCAAAAGAGTTTTCATCATGGTAGGTGGTGAACGCTCCAAAGCCAGGGAGGTATTATGGCACAAGAATGTCAAGAAAGCACACATCCAAGGAGGTATTATGGCACAAGAATGTCAATAAAGCGGTGACGTGTGACATTGATAAGGTCTAACCGCCCATCTCCATTAATTTATGGTTTTACTATTTTTATTTTGAAATTTGTCTAGACGTAAATAAAACGTTGCTTCCAGGATGTTGTTGATGTTGTAGAAAATACCTTGTTGTGAAAAGAGAAGCCTTCTACAGTTCTCTCCTTGAGCATCATTATCAATGATGACATATATAACCCGATCCGATCTAAACCGGGTTGGCTCTATGAGAAGATTAAAATATTGAACATCAACTGAGGGGCTGTGACAAAGTTAGTAAGGGTGGTGTAAAAAGACTATCCATAAGGTGTGGTTATCAAGAGTAGTCTCGTTTCGTTCGAATGATATGCCTTGTATAAGTATTCATGGTACAGCTTGATAGATAGGGTCCTTCAATTACGTAAGACCGATTGGTTATAGCATAATTAATAACAATTATTAATTCAGCAGTATTACAGTCAATCTTATCTCCAGTAGACATAAAAACTTGATTGTTTCTCCCATCTGGTTGCGTAACATTTAAACTTTGAAGTATCTATCAATTTCAGTGATCCAATGCTTTCTTTCTTATAACAAGGGATAAAGGCACTCAAGCCAAATGCAATCAATGGCATCCATCCTATAATAGAGAAACATCAATAAATGGCAATATTTCAAAAAGAAAGCCTTCACTAAAATTAGAATTTTTTATAAATTTTGTACCTATAAAATTGAGTGCCTAAAATTCGTTTTCTCAAACTATACTTTATACTTCTTAGGTTCCTGCTAAAGTTTAAAGATTTAATCGAAATTCTTTGATGCGGGGCTGAGCTCGGGAACAGAGATGAACAATTCAATGTCATAATAGGAGACCTCGCAAATCCTATGGAAGGAGGTCCTTGTTTTCATTTGTACACAAAATATTTCCATGAGCTTGTTCTAAAGCCAAAGGTGAGCCACAAAGGATCATTCATTACTCAAGTATAACATCACAATAAAATAGCTAAAATTATTATATAAACTCTTCTTTTGTTGTGTCACATCGTACATCAATTAACAAGATAAGAATAAGTTGGTAATAATAAGGCATGCTTCTAGCAGTACTGTGTAGTTCTAGGACTCTCACCGATAATTGTAGGCGACTTCAGTTCGAAGCTTGAGTTTCATAGAAGTTGAAGAATATCAAGTTAGAGGAGTGGTTGATCTCCTGAGTCCCCATTCACTAAAGTTTCTGAAATCAGCACGGCCCGGCCAATAGTGTCATAGACAAAATTCGACATAGCTACTGTTGAGAATCATCTCGATTTCGACAATTTTTCTTTAAATTTAAGATCAAATCAGCGGAATGGCCTTCAAAAATCCAAGCAGGGTTCGATGCCAAGGCTCAATACCCCACTATCTATGCATGTATGCAAGAAAACATTAGTCACAAGAGGTCCCGATTCTCGATTGACGATACGTTCTAAAATAGAATTACTAAGTGTATTGAGTAGAAACAAATAATGTGCTTAGGTACTTGAGTGGTACAGTGGAATAAGGATTTCCCTATTGTTTTGATGTACCTATTTCATTGATCCACTCCATCTTCCATCTGTTTTGACCAGCTTCACCTCGAATTCCAGAAAATAAATTCAATATAAATATCTAGAAACTTAGGGAGAATGTTTGCATAAAACAGATTCCATCCCAATTTGGAAAGAATTATTTTCTACGCTTGCTTAATCTGTCAACAACCATGATTGTTCCAATTAGCTAATTCTTAATTCAACTATTGATATCCCTCTAGATGGATTGTGACAGGCTAGACCTGCAGGAGTCTTAATGCACACTGAGGTATTCTCATCCATATGCACCCGAGACCTACTCTGTTTTTTTTTCAATTTTCTTGCCTATCAACCATACTTCATAGAAATTGATCAAATCAATTGAAATGTGTAATTGAACAGATGTGGTGCCCGCTCACATTCCTTCCTTCGTCGAAACGTGGGAATGGGTTATGGTACTGGCAGCTTCTTTATCCTAATTTTTATTCCCTTTTTAACTGAAACTTTGTGGTCACTAAGACCATTAAAATTATATAACTAAAAACGTGCAGGCGTCATATCATCCGCTTACAATTGACGCTAAAGAGATCAACAGGAGATTAAAGCAAAGAATCAAAGGGGACCTGGTACTATGCTCATATCAAACGCCGGCTATGAGAAACCCAAGGTCGAATTATTAATTACAATTTATATCAACCAAAGTTCAATCATAGAAATGAAATATTGTGCATTAACTGTGATGTAAATGTAGTGATTTGGAGCAAGTGATATTGATGAGGTAGCGTACGTAGTAGTAAGCTTACGAGATAGTGGAGGTAAGGTAATTCCTATTGGCAAGTGGCAGGCTCATTTAACAGACAGATATCCCACATAAAAAACATTTGGCATTTTATTATGTTAAATTGATACAACATATTTTAGATTAATTTATATTATTAAGTAAGATAATAATGATTGTAAATCTCAAGAAGATCTTATGTTTAATGTAATTAAATTCAATGCCCCTGAATTCTAGTGACTTGGGTTTTCTTTTATGTGTCAAATAAATGCACGAAAAGATGGGAGTGTACTTCGATGTATGCAGACCATAATGGGTCCAATTTAGTTCTTAAATTTAACCCCTTTGCTTTAGTCAGAAGATGACTCTGCCAACATCTAGGTGAAGGGGGACAAGATTAAAAAAATCCAAAAAAAACAAAATTGGAAGAGGAAGTTGCATTTCTAAGGAGTTGGACTTTTGTTCCGGAGAAAAACTATGGTTCACCGTTTGATTCTAGTGAATTTTATATTAACTTTTGTTGTCATCCCAATGTTGGTTTGTTACGTGATTATACTTTGGTTTATAGTGGTGATTGCACCTTTACCTCATTTCTATAAATTCCATGCTATGTGATGATGTAATTTATTTTTTCTTTTCCATAATTATGGATTATAATATCTCAACGGAATTGTACAAGTAGGCTGACCTCACAACATTTGACACTACCAACAAAAAATCACAAATAATGTTTAATATATTGAAATACCACTCACATGTTTTTTACATGTGTGCCCTTCATTAATTTTTTTTATGATTATACTTAACACATATATAAGAAGGTCACTAATAGTATGTTTAAATATATTTTTATGGAACCAAAGTTATGAAAATACTTTATATTAATATTTTTATTGAAACACCACTCTCATGTTTTTTACATGTCTATTTGCAAGGTGTGCCCTTCATTAGTTTTTTGTTTTTTTTATTATAATTATACTCAATACATATATAAGTAGGTCACTAATATTATGTTTAAATATATTCTTATGGAAACAAAGTTATGCAAATACTTTATATTTATATTTTTACATGAAAATATGTCAATACTTTACATTTATATAAAATAAACTGTCATTTATTTAAAATCAAGGTATGTTTAGATTACATAATCCATACATTTATATAAAATCAAATCAAGTTATGTTTAAATTACATAACCATAAGAGCATTTATATAAAATCAATTTATGTTTAGATTACATAATCCATAAGGGCATTTATATAAAATCAAGTTATGTTTAGATTACATAGTTATGTTTAGATTACATAATCCATAAAAGTAGCATGTCAAAACTTTAGTGGATGGTCAAAGTTACTTAAAGATCTAATAAGCTAATTTTTTTTCCTATAGCATTGACGTTATAGCAATACTAACAACTGTGGTGACATTGCCACCTTGTGGCTCTTGTTTAGATTCCACGTATTCTTTTTTTTGCTCAATTTTGTGAATAAGTTGATTTAAATGTTAACTTTAATTTATATATATGTAAACTCCAAAGATTGACTTAATTAGTCATGAATTTGACGTGGTCTAATCATTTTCAATATATCATGATTTAAATCAATACACTCTATTGTTTGTGATATATTATTGTTAAAATCAATGCAAGTGTTCAATGCTTATCCATTATATAAAATAAATGCAATTACTTGTTTTGTGTTATTTCATTACATCATCAGGAAATAAATGTACCTTAACTTGAATGTAGCCTTACATATTTACATATGTTTATGACATATTGGGAATTAAATAATTGTATGAATGTTCTTTCATTTTTGGCATGCGAGATTATGATGAGATCATGATAGTTTCGGATATGACTTTTATTCGCATTGTTGTATAAGTTTTATTGTGTTGCAAATATCCATGTTGTTCAAGCTTTATTGTTTTGTAATTAAACCTATAATTCTTCAGCTACATGTCTTTATATGTAATTGCATTTCCCATTGATATTGCCATTATATGGTAAGGGTTTTATATGAATTTCATAGTTTTTAGATGAAGATTCCTCTTGGTGGTGAGATGGATGCATTCACTGTAGGATTTTGAACTGGCAGTGAAATGAAGCCTAAAGTGAGTCTTATACCTCCCATGTATTCACTTTCTAGATCCATGTCATCATTACTTGCTACCTAAATCATCCTATCTAATATAGTGATAAGGGAATCAAAGGTGGTCAATTCATTCAAATTGGGTAGTTGATAAATCCATTTCATCATTTCTTTTGAGGGAGTTTTATAGTTTCAGGATTCTTCTTGTTGATTTTCTATGACTCTAACACATATAAGCTAAGCCCATTTTTGAGATTTTTACAATCAATTTCACTCTACTCCATCCCAATGAATGTGTTAAGGGAGATTGGGTGTCGATGCTAGACAATCTAGCCACCTTCTTTCTCTTTTTGTTATGTTAAAACTTCTAAGTATGGGTCAGGCTTGGGAACTCTTGAGTTAGATTCATTTGCATCTAAGCTTGGTGACTACCTTGGAGATGGAACTTGCCTTTTTGGAAAGGTAATATGAGTCCTCTATTTTTCTGCATTGTATTATGGATGATTTTCTCTTTGGTATCAATGATTTATGTACCTCTCCTTACTCAATGTATTGAGACATGAAAGTGAAAATGTGTGCTATGTATTGTTTGGTTGTTAGTAAATGATTTCGTAAATGAAAGGTTAGGACATCAATATTGGCCTATCATAGATAGTCACCTTCCCCTCACAATTTTTGTAATGTGTGGCCTCTTCCAGCCTAGACACATTCCAAATATTAAGCAAATTCACATTCCAGTGGATTGAGCAAATTTAGTCCTTCTAATATATGCAACGGTAGATTGTTGACACAATGCCATCATTGATAGCCAATTGGAATGAACATTGTCAACCTTCTACAAAACTATCTCATTATGGCTTGTTCGAATACAACTTCATTCCAAGTAATAACTCTATGCTATCAACATTTGAATACCTTGAGATTTCATACAATAAAATCCATGGAAATATAACTTCTTCCTTAGATAGAATCAAAACCTTACCAATTTCCTTCTTGCTGAAAAATATCTTAGTAGTGTTATTCCTCTTGAAATAGGAGCATTGAAAAAATTGGTAAAACAATATATAATATGCATATATCTATATAATTCATTGACCAACATGTAGCTTTTTTAATTAATTATTATTTTGGAATCGGTATGCAATGCCAACATTACTCGCACCATGGGCCAACATCTACGTCATATTAGATTGTAGAGTGCCTCTCAACACATCAAAACACACCATTAGTTTATAACATCCAAGGTTAATTATTTATATACATTTTTCGTTATCCTTTAATTTAACATGTACAATATGTTATTAGTGAATGCTATCTTTTAATAAGATTTCGTTAGATACTACAAAGTAAACTAATCGTATAACAAATAAATTATTTTTCTAATAACAAATTTGATAAAAATAAATAATAAAAATTTTAGATATACGAAGATTTTAATATGATCCAATAATAGTATGCATGGTGAATTAATGCCATTAGGGAATTTTGTTCAATTTTGAATTAATAAAAAATCGATCAGAGTTCCTTTAACTTTAACTCCATATCTTAACAACTTAAAGAGAGTTTTCTTAGAATACTCTTGCCCATATTTAAATCAATAAGAATTTTCTTTAACTATTTAGAGAATTGTTTAATAAGAATAATATCATGTCAAAAATAAAACTCAATTACAAATGTTTTAACAAAATAAGTATTTTTTACTAAAAATAAATATTTAAAATGTTTTAATTCAACTCTATTGCATTATAATATTTAAAAAAAAACATTTACTTAACAAGGAAAAAATATTTAAATTCAATATATACTCGTAGATGCATAAAATTTAATGAGTATGTTTATATTGATAGCCATTTTTTTATCAGATTTGGTTTTTGGGCACTATTGTAGATTCATCAACCCTTCCAATAGAAAGTCACCAAGTGCATGTTACTTTTGTCATTGCTACCCCAAACCCTCCTCAACTACCACCATCGTCACCACTCATTGTTCTTATGAATCTCACATCAAACATGGTTATGGTGTTGTCATTGGGCACAGATGCCATTGTATGCCACTCTAGTTGGGCTCCCTTTAGAGACTATCTAAGTGGACTAGATTAAGAGGAGCCTCTTGCCATGTGATCGTTTGATCTTTATGGGGAAAAAATAAAAAACACTTCTTGCAATCATAATTCATAAATATACATTATCTACTATGCATTATTGAGCTCTTCCTAAAATTATTCAAAGATACTATCAGTTCTTGGCATTGATCATCAATTATCCCATTTAGTTGGATATCAATCTAAATTGATTTAGTGACCACCAAGGATGATATCTTAACTAGGAGATCTCAAAATGCTTGCATAAAACAAAAAATATATAACCAACAACAAGACTTGCCAATTACCATTAGGTTACATCTTATACTCTCTCTTTTTAACAAAAACAATGACTTTTATATTTATCAAAAAAGTCTCAGTCGAACCGGATGAACCACATCTTATGCTCCTTAGTACTTGTAGCTTTCATAATTAAGTTTTCATCATCCCAAGTAGAAATTTTTTTTTTTACAAGAACGGGTATAATTAGTATTAAAAGGCCAGTGGTGTAACCATTGAAGGAAAAACTACAAAATTCATCACCACCATTCGAAGAAAGCAACCAGAGACCTTAAAACTTAACTTACTGCTACCCTTACACAGAAGTCTGCCACCCAACCCAACTAAAAAGCTTCCTTTACACAGATATAAAATTTGAGACAGTATAAAACTAACTACTACCATACTTCGCTAGATGCTTTCCATGCATAGCTATAACAGAAATTACAAAATGCAAAAACCTCCCAGAGGAGTCCAGGGTTACTTTCCTCGGCCTCCAAGCTGAGTTGATGGGCCTGGAATTGCAGAATTTTCCATTTTTTCCACTTTGAGTTCCATCTTATCGAACCTGACTTCCAACTTGGCAAGCAATTATGTCATTGCTTGCTCTGTTTGAGAAATGGAATGAGTGAATTCTTCCCGAATCTGAGACATATCATGGTAAACAATTTCCAAATGTTGCCCTCCTTCGATGTCCAGCAAATGCAGAAAGCGATTATGCCTCTTAATCTTATTTTTAATTTCCCTCGGTTCAGTCACAATGAATAGGACAGGGTCAGAGGAAGCCATGGATTCAGAGGAGGCTTCCATTGAGACAAAGGCAGTCTCGAACCAAATTATCTCTACCTCACTTCTTCTCTACTTTCGAGGAGCTAAATAGAATTCAAGAATGCAGGCATTGTTGAGGTTCATACCACCTCTTAATAACTCTCCCTTGAAGCTCATTATTTCTAGGATCACAGGATAATATTTCACCCAATTACCACGTTGAAAAGAAGATAGCAAAGAATGAATGATTGGAATCGAGTTACATGTAAACTCGCTCATCAATTTCAGAGGAGACTTATGATGGGTACGGTTTGTCCTTCTTATGTCCAATTTATCGATGGCATGTAGCAACCCACGCGTCGGAGGGAGGAGGAGAGATACGCCACGAGCCGAAGATGGGAAAGATCGACTCCACGTGGAAGGGGCTAGAGATAATCCCTTTGGTCCTTTAGCCATGGTCCTATGGAATTTTGCAGGAGGAGCTAATTCCATTAAGCACTAGAGTTCCTTTACTCGGGGCATAAGCGGTATTTTTCGCCTAATCTACTTTGTCGTTTAGACTTCTTAGAACATGAAAATATTCGATCCTCCTGAAGGAATTGGTAAGACTTTGTATTTTTTTTATGAACTGTCGAATCTGGATCTGAGAGGAATTGGAAGTTAAATCTTGAATTATTAATCTTGAATCCCCGACCACAGTGATTTCCTCGATTTCTTGGATTCTAGCTTGGCGGAGACCTTGACAAAGGGCAAGGGCTTCAGCAACATTATTTGTTTCATCTCACAGGCCCCAAGCGTAGACTTTTTCCTGAACTCCATCAGGGTTGATGAGAACCCCCCTTCCCCCTTATCGCCCCTGGGTTTCCTTTAGAAGCCCCATCGAAGAAAAGGATGTTTCTTCATCACTTGATCATCCATCTATCAAGTTCATATTTTTCTATCCTTAATTCCCATGAGAGTAGTTTTTTCTGAATAGATAAAGCTGCTCTTGGTAAATCTGGAGAGAGAATGTGGAGCCAAGCTTCTTCGGATGGGGAGAGAGGGTAATCAAAAGAGTCATTCCAAAGAAATTTAAGGCAATCTCCTATCAGACTAGTGATTTTGGTGACAACCTGCGTCGCAGAGGAACATTTCCCTCTGAATATGCGAGCATTCCTTTCCAACCATAATTTCCGTAAGATAAATTTAGGAAGAGTCAACCAGCAGGATTTAATCAAAGCGTTTTTTAAATTAGAGAACGAACACAGAGAAGCCCAGTTAATTAGGAGAGAGTGAATGCTTTCAGGGAGTTGCACTAACCCAGCCCAGCCAAGAAGGGCATGTTTCCAAACATCTTCAGCAAAAGAGCACGAGAGTAACAAATGTTCGGCCGACTCTTCATTAGTAAGGCGAAAAGGACATCTAGTAGGACCTTCCCAACCTTTCGTCTTTAGATTGTCACCTGTTAGAATCTGATTATGGGCCAAGGTCCATAAAAAAATCTATTTTTGGGAGACTATTTACTTTCCATACGCTTTTCCAAATTGTTGGGTTGTCGGGAACATGGGGGGAGGATTTAATATACTTATAGCCAACAGACATGGAGTAAATGCCCGTCATGTTTCTCCAACCTAGAATATCCTTAGATTTCTTTGATATCGGAGATTTCCCTCGTAGTAGGGATAGCAGAGAAGCTTTTTCCTCTTGGATATGTGGTGGACAGTTTGGAATATGCCAATTTTTCTAGGTTTTTAAACTATCAGTGTTCCATTCTGAAATTTCCCAAAGAGTGGCTATATTTTGGCTTCGCAAATATCCTTTAATTTGTTCAATGCCAGGATAGGGGTCAAGAGGTGGGTCTCCCATGATAGATTCATCCCAAATTCTGATGTGTTTTTTGTTTCCTGGTATCTAGGTGAGATTAGAGGAAAAGAAACCATGAGCCCTCAACCATATGGCAAAAATAGGAGAACCTTTTCTCACATTAGGGGAGCTATCAAGACATCTTAATCGATTTCCAGTGAAGTATTTTTTCCATAGTGCTTTCTTGAACCAAGAAGTTCTACCTGAGATTATATTCCAAATGATCTTGAATCCAAGGGAAATATTTTGCGCCCCAAGGTCCCGAATTTGAAGGCCTCCTTCCAGCAGAGGATTTGATAATTTCCCCCCACCTTACCAATGGGAGCTTTTCATTCCGTTCCCCCACTTTCCAAAGGAATTTCCTTAGCAGAGCTTCAATCTGAGTGATTACACCTTTAGGGGCCATGAGGCTGGAGCATTGGTAAATGGGAATGTTGGAGAGGACTGCTTTGATTAACACGACTTTCCCAGCAGGATTTAACCAAGAGGAGCCCCAAGCGTTTATCTTGTCTTTTAATTTGTCGATTATTGGATGCCGATTGGAGGATTTTGGAGCAGACATAAATATAGGAACTCCAAAATATTTAAAAGCTTCCCATTGAGTTTTTTCCTTCTATTCTCATAATTCTAGTGATATCAGACATCTCTCTAGGATTGCAATTCCACCCATAAATTTGACTTTTTCTATAATTGATCTGACTCCTCGAAGCATCTTGGTAAAGGTCAAGCTCTTTTTTGAATTTCCTTGTTGGCTGAACACTTGCTCCTCCAAGCAGGATTGCATCATTAGTAAATTGAGCATGATTAACATCTTTGAACCCCCAAGCAATGCGAAGCCCTATAAGTTCTTGATGTTGTTGACTATGGTCAAGCTTGAAACTAAGCATTGAAGCTTGCATGGCATAGAGAAGAGGAGAGAGAGGACAACCTTGCTGAAGACCCCGAGTGGCTTGGAAAAATCTTGTTGCTCGACCATTGACTAGTGGAGAGATCCAAGGGCCTCCAATACAAGCTTTGATCCAGGAAATAAAGGCCAGATCAAAGCCAAAGCAGAGCAAGACTTGGAAAATAAATTCATGTCCAACTCTGTCAAAAGAACTAGCTAAGTCAAGTTTGATGATCATACATTTTTCACGGTGTTGGATACTAGAGTGAATAGCCTCTTGGATGAGAATGATGTTATCAGCAATGTGTCCTCCTTTTATGAAACCACCTTGATTCTCAGGAATTATGTGAGGGAGGACACCTTTGAGCTTGTTTGCTATGACTTTGGAAATTGTTTTATAGTCGATTTTGTAAAGAGAAATAGGTCTAAACCTATCAAAGGATATGGCCCCTTTTTCTTTTGGAATAAGGGAAAGGAAATTTGAATTAGTATTTCCCCCAATCTTGTTACAAGCTTGGGACTTCATTACCATTTTGTAAAGGTCATGTTTAACTATCTTCCAGCAAGATTTGAGAAACCTGGCTGTGAAGCCATCGGGACCAGGTGTTTTGTCAGGATCCATACTAGCTAGGGCTCTTTTTATTTATTATTTCGATATAGGCATTGTAAGGGCCCTATTAGTTGTCTGGTTAACCTTGGAAGGAATCAAGTTTAGAATAGGGGGGCTTGGATAAGCCCCTGGAGGCCTTTCTTCAGTGTAGATATTTTTGAAACGCTCATGAACAACCTACTTGATTTCTTCGAAATCTTGAATAATTTGACCTTACTTATGGATTTCCTTCACAACTTTGAAATTCTTATGACCCTCAGTTTGCTTGTGAAAGAAACTAGTGTTTTTGTCCCCGTATTTTAGCCAAATACATCTATATTTCTGTCTCCAATACTCCTCCTCCATCCTGCGGGATGTATGGATATTTTGATGGAGAGAATATTCCTTTTCCAAACTTTCCACATCCATTGATTGATCTTCCTGCCATAATTGGTGTTGTTCTAAGTGTTGTTGTGCTTCGATTCTTTGCATGGAAGGGGTTTTGAAGGACTTAGCCCAGGCTTTGAGAGCGGGTTTGAGTTTTGTTATTTTTTCCTCGCAAACAAAGAAGGGGTATCCTGAGACCGAGTACTTCCAAATTGAGTGAACTAAGTCTTTGAATCCTTCTTGCTTGATCCAAGATGGGATGAATAGGAAGGGTATGGTACCAAGATTCTTCTCCATGGAAATTTCCAAAAGGATTGGCCTATGATCGGACATACTGAAGGGCGAAATGGAAGAGTTGGGCCTAAACCCAAGCAAGAGAAGAGGTTGTTGAACTAGAAACATGTCAATCATTGTTGTTATGAGGCCAAGTCCAATTCTTTTATTAGACCAAGTAAAGAGACCTTGGGCTAGTTTAATGTCTTCTAGATCCCAATCCATCGTTATGTATTCAACTGCTTCTATAAGTGGGTCTCTAAAAATTGAACCCCCTTTTTTTCTCTTCAATATGAAGGTTGATATTTAGATCTCCAACTAGAAGAAGATTCTCAGGGTGAAGAGAGCTCAAGGTTTCTTGGACACTCTTCCAACACTCTTTTTTTTCTTCTAAAAATAGGGTTAGAACAGAAATATTTAGAATACTTACCTGGTGGTCTGATTCTTTATGATGAAGGATTGTAAGAATCCAGTGTTTGCAGGAGGAGGAGTGAACTAGATCGAATTTGACCTAATTCCACAACATGCCTATCCCTCTTGAGGCCCCCTTGGCACTCATTGCTACACCTTCACCTTTTTTCCAAAAAAATGGCTAACTTGGAGGAAATCAGATTCCTCCAATTTGGTCTCCTGGATCAGTAAGATTTAAGGATTGGATATGCGAATTAAATATTTCATTGCTTCAACTTTTTTTTGCTCCCTAATCCCCTACAATTCCATGAGACAACCTTAATTACTTACCTTTTAGGAGATGGGAAGCCCCTTTGGAGGCCTGTCCTTTTTTTCTTGTAGATCTTGGATTCATCATTCCATCAAGTGTTATTTGAGATCCTAGTAGTTTATCTCTGTAGGTGGCTTCCTCTCTGCGTTCCTTGTCTGATTTCCTTCCTCTTCTAGTTTTTTCTGCGATACTTATGGTGTGCCTATTTCTCCTTCCTCTTCTTCTGATGAGTCCTCCTCTATTTCTGGATCCTATGGTTCATACTATGTTATAGCTTCCTGAGGATTATGCTTACTTTTGTTGAGAGAGCCTTTTCCTTCTACCCTTGAGTTTGTTGGTGTGGGAGACTTCCCCAATTCTTCTTCCACCATTATTGTTTTTGCTTCTGGGCTTATTTCTTCTGATGTTCCTTCTAGAGAAGTGAATTTGTTGCATGCTTCTGATTGAGATTTCTAGATTAGATCTTCCTTTCTAGGCATTGGTGGGTTACGGTTTCTCCTCTCTCTTCTCTGCAAGGGTTTGGGATTTTCTTTTGATCGTTTGACTTGCCGCCACCCTCCATCGACTTCCTTTTATTCTTGTGTTGGAGGTAGATTTGAGAAATTCTTATGAAAGTGCCCGTAGTCATGACAATGTCTACATTTGAAAGGAAACTACTCATAATCCAGTTTTTGGAAGTGCTGCTAATCTCCCACCATTAACTTAATAACTTCTGGTAGACCAGCTTCCAGATCTACTTCCACATAGATCTTGGCGCAAGAGTAAGGGTCTTTAGGGCTGGCTTTATCGATGTATTTTCAAATTCCGTTGCCGATAGTTTGTAGGGAGGACGGGGTCCAGCAGTGGATCGACAAATTTGGCAGATGAACCCAAACCGACAATGCTTTGGGAACATCCACTGCAGGGTCAAAATCTGGCATCCAGCAATTCAAATATGTTCCTTGTGGACCCATGAATTAAGGCCCATTGTGAAAGATCAGATCATAGTCTTCCCTGGAGATGAACTCAAAGAGGAAAAAACCCCGACCCACAGCATAGCAGGTAACACTATTGGAGATCAGTGGGCGCCAGTTTTTCTAGATTTAGTTATCAGTTAAATTGGGAGACAGCCAAGGCCCACTATACTACCCAACTATCACTCGATCCAAAAGACAGACAACTATTTGCATGGGTTGTTTCTATGGGAGATCAATGGTCAGGATCTCGTCCAGCTTATTTACAAACTTTAGGGGTGGGGCGGAGACGTGTTTCAGACTATGTCCAGAGACAACCCATTGGAAGGCTTCAGCGTATTCATAGGAGGAGGGCGGTGGCGCACCGCCACCAGCGACACTCATGATTAGAGACCCAGGTTGCGGCGTAGATCCGATCGCTAGGGTTCAATCATTAGGGCTCCGGAGCAAGACAAGAGCTAATTTGGCACTAATATCCATCCTAAGTAGAATATTAATCCAAAATTCTAAACTATAATTTCTTTATTCCACTACCCATTAATAACATTAAGTTTCAAAATGGAGTCGAGGCTTTCCAATTATCTATTTCAACACTTTCAGGTTGACTCCATGTGTGTTTCAAACGCTTTCAATATTAGAGAAAATTATATGCTCTAAATTTTGTAACAAACAGAGTGAGAGTAGATAACATGCCTTCGTATCTTCATAGGGACCATAATGCTTGCACCATATAACATTTTGTTTATCATTAGATAGAATTATAGACATAAGAACCATCAACTATTATGTGCAACATTACAGGCCTAAATAAGCATCTTGAATTTGTGCACATCTTCCATAATATCTAAATATGCCTCTTATATCTGTCGAAATATTGGCTTGGATCTCTCTGATGAAGAAGGTTTTGTTGTCTATTTATCAAGATGCCATTTCTATAACTTAGATAGACTAACAAAATCAGTATATAAACTCACATTGGACAAAAAGACAACCAAAAATATATTTTTGTGCTCAAAGCAATGAAAAAGAGAAGCACACTGAGTGAAGGCATCTATGTAGGGAGACATTATTTATTGTAGCTCCTAAATCCCTGTCTCTTAAACTATCAATATTTTTCACAAATTGGGGAAATTTCACAAAAACTATTTATTTTCAACAATCTTGCTACTATGCTCATTGTTGGCTCAAAAACCCTTCCTTCACTTCATTCTTCACATGAACAACCAAATGCATCAATATTTGCATAAATTCCTTGTAAAATGACAAAATAAACAAACCTCTACAATATTTTGTTATTGTTAAAGTTTTTTATTAACCCTCTAACAAAATTAACAAAAAAATTATTTTTAAATTGACCACCTAATGTGCATTGAAAGACATAAAGATCGCTTCAAACTTGCACAATAAAAAATGTCCATTCTAAGATGCTTGAACAAGTGACCATTTTCATAATCTCTCCATAATGAGACTCAACAAAACCACCAAAACTTACAGAATGATTAATACAACACCAAACTAGTAAAAAGTAGGCAAAAAAGAGGAATAGAATCACAAGCAGGGATCGAACCATGCATACAGGATTGGTTGGGTCCATAACACCATAAAATTCATAGATTTCAATTTACTTAATGAATTAAATCCAGGAAAAACAATAGAATACTTAACATCTCGAAATCGGTTGAGTTGTTTAACTCCTTGATTCAACATGGAAATGACACCTGGCTTCCCCTCATGTCAATTAATGCATCTCAAAAATTGTTTCTTTCTCTTTTTTCACAAGAACGGTTATAGTTTTTAAATTAAAAGCATGGTGAGGCCATAAAACAAAGATTACTTTTGTGTATTACTCATATCAATTATGCATAATTCAAAAACCATGTTGGGATATTGGAACAACAAACCAAAATTATCTCCTTGGTACATGCTTTTGTCATTACCTAAGTAAAACAATAGACTATACACCCTAAAAAGGATGCATATTAACAGAACAAACTTGAAATACATTCGACTCATTAACTAAAACTAAAGAAATACCCTTCTCCTAGATTCATGCCCGGATGTCCAACCTCCTACTTAAGTGGAGCATTTTCAGCAACTGGATGATCTGACTTGAACTCGAGCAGACTCACACGCACCTCCAACTACTGAATTTTTTGGCTCTGAGTTGTGATTTCACTTGCAAGTTCATGTTCTCGAGCATGGTGCTCCATTCACTCTTGCACCATATCCATTTCAAGATGTTGAATCTTCCCATCAAAGTCCATCACCGACAACCTCATTTTGTGCTTCGGGGTAGTGACCTTGTGCTGCCATAGACCTTAGACGAAACTCTCTTCAATCCATGAGTGGGGCAACAATCTGAATTGCTCTCACTTGTCTCCATTTCCAATTCATAAACGTAATGCTCCAAATTTTCTTAATTTATCTACCACTCCATATTAGAAATAGGAATAGGACGTTGAAAGCACCTATCTCTCATTTTGTCTATCCTTATAATAGATATCACCTCCCAAAGCTATTTAAATCCCCTATGTTTGAATTCGCCTATCATATTCGTGTCACCCTAGTACCTCTTCCCACATCCTTCGTGGGATCTCATTGCATGGAGTTGTTAATTATTCTTCAGGTTCATTTGAGTTGAGAGGACGAAAGGATAGGGAACACATATGTATGTTGGTGCATCACCCAACACCTATGTGGGATTCTTATTGTTCAAGTTAATGCACCAAGTATCCTCATGATACCGCGAGATAAACACGCAGAAACGCCTTACGCACCTAGTGGAGTTAGGAGAATTGGCCTTCCACTTACGCAACTTTATATTTAACGAAAATAGTTAGGGGATAGGTACATGATGGGGTGCCTCCTCCTTGACACTTAGGCCCCCCTCCCACAATACCACAACCTTATTCGCTTGTGCATCATCATGGGTGTCCAAGTGTCTAAGTACATGAAATACTTGAACATCGTTCATTATAGCTATGTGGGCCTGAATTTTGAAGACTGCTCATTAAAAAGTAAAGTTGTTTAGCTTGATTTGGTTTTTGATCAGATAAATTATGATTTTCAAGTCACCAAAATCAATATATATGTGATCCCCTTTAACGCAAAAGATGAAGACCTTGAAAGAACATTATGGTCTCAACCCTGTTCTTTAATATCCTTCCCATACCCAAACATACTAAGTTATCATTTATCCCTCATAGTTGGTGATTAGCCCTCCCACTCCTACCACCCCTAAGAATTTGCTTCTAAATTACTCCTCCAAGCTTCTATTTCCATTTGGTTACATTAAAATTCATCATCAATATTTATTTATTTTTATAAATGAAGCCACATATTTGACATCTTGAACTAAACGAATAATAATTGATTGTGTCTCATGTTCTCTTGGTTGGCTAGTGGTCCTTCTTACCGTCACATCAAAGTTCTACATCCATCATTGAAATCTTAACCAAAATTATGACCATGGATTTCTCTCTAGATTAGTCTAAAATATGCTTTATGCTTCATCCCCATTCTCAACTATAATTTCACTCGCATTGAAGTGTCAATTTGTTAAAATCAAGTTTATTAAAACCAAATTATAGTATATGCGTAACATATTTATGTACTTGGTGTTTTGTTGAATATTTTATTTATTATTAAAAATAGGTAAACTCGATCCCTATGAATCAAGGGATAAATTACAAAACATAATACCATAGCTAAAAGTCATTAGGGTTTCAATAATGGAAAGAATATGTAAAATTTAAGGACCCCAAGTTATGAACAAAAAGTTAATTCATTACTCGTATTGACAAACCTAGTGGTTAAGCATTTTCACAAACCGTTGTCACCATGTGAGACATTACCACATTCTCTTTGCTTTAGTGGTTCAATCATTTTAAAATCCCTCGCTAAGATTTTAACCTTGTAGGGTTTTAAAAAGAAGTAAACTTTTGAACCGACGATTTGCACCGATCGGACGACCGGTCGCGCGTGACCAGTCACGTCCGACGCGGCCGGTCGTCCGATCGATGCAAATCGTCGAGCAAATAGGTCCCGGCTTTTAAAAATACACAAGTTGTTTTCAAAAGATATGTTTTTGGATGTAAGAAGCCCACCTATAAAGATTTCAACGTTTTAGACTTTTTTAAAACATGAATGAAGTAGGGAATATAAAGATTTCAATGAGTTTTTTAAAACATGAATGAATTAGGGAATATGTTATGGTTTTTTTTAAGGGTGTAATTGGGGTGGTGGGGTGGTGGGGTGTGGTGTAAAGTGGACTAGGTCTACTATGTTTTTATCATTAAATAAGGTTCACTATCTTAGTATAAATGTAATGGGACCTCATTAAATAAGGTCCACTTGGTAGTTAGGAGATTAAATTGTAGTAAGATCTCTAAATAAGGATGGAGACATCCTTATGAGGTGTGGAAAAATATATCATAAGTGGAGTTTAGCCAATAGGAGGTTGCTCTCTCGAAGAGGCAAGTGAACATAAATTGATTTTTTTAATGGAGGAATCAACTCATGTTCACTTGCCTCTTCAAGGGGGCAACCCCTTATGAGCTAAGCTCCACTTACAATATTTTCTCCACACCTCATAATGAGTACTCCAACCTTATCTATAGATATTACTACAATCTAACCTCCTAACTACCTAGTGGACCATGTTTAGGTCCCATTACATTTATTTACTAACATAGTGGGCCATAAAGGTCAAAAGTTGAATGACCAAGGGAAAATGTTACCCAAATTATAAGCGTCAAAATATTTAATTATATGAAATAAATGAATGATTTGGAAATGGTATTTTTAACTGGTTGAATTATGGTTTAGTAATTACTATCATTTCTAAATTTACATCTAATTACTAATAAGTATTATTACATCTAAATTTAAGTAGAAGATATGGTGAGATAAATAGTTAGAGGATAAGAGAAAATTAAGATATTATAAGGATTTGATCAACCTTAATCTACAATATTAAAAGTATATATTTGTTTTAACTAGCATAAAGAATAAAATCAACATTGTTAAAATAAGAACAATCTTACGAGCTCCATAGTAAAATACGGTGTTGGACAATTCCTAAAACACCATGGGATGAAAGAATTTATCATCTTTGTGACACAAAGAGGGTTGAAGATTAAATCACTTTCCAATATAATGTCCTGTGTACACCCACATTAGAGCGCAATTTCAAAAATATTTGCTACAATACCGACCTTCCCAACATTTTAACTTGTCACAACTATGGGGATTTCTGAATGCTTCTCTTACATCTTTTCGAGTGTAGAAATAAAATTCTAAGGAAAACCAAGTGGCTCCTTACCTTTTTAAGGTATGATAGACCAAATTTGATCTCAATGGACATCAATAACTATCATCATCATCATCATCATCATAATCTATCATCATGTAAATAATCCATGTTCAAACTTTGAAAGATGTAGAGTTTTTATTACTTTACCTTTATCATCAAATAGGCTTAACTTATGGTCAACAAACTAAACTAATCTAAGTTAAAATTAATATGATACATTATCTTCCATGTTTAATAAAAATTATATAGAATTTGAGCATCCAAACCATGACCTATAATGATTGATGGAAATATTATCTAATAAAGTTAATAAGTGGACAAACTTAGCATTTTTTCAATGGAAATTAATGACCAAATCTAATAGGGATTATGACATAAGTTATATTTCACTTGATTGATGTGAATTATGTCCATGAAACTGTGCTTAGGGGTTTTCGCCCATTTTAAGACAACCCAGATAACCCCTCACTAGAAAAAATAGACTAAAAAAAAATGAATCCACTTGTTAACTTACTTCTTATCTAAGTTGAGGGGCAATAACTCGAATGGTTGGGAGGTAATTTTTACACTCCCCTCAGCTAAGTTCAAATCCCCAATGAGATATTGGCATGTTGTGTCTTGGATAAAAGGGTAAGTTCTTTCATTTGGGACGTATCGACTCTAGGTTGAGGCCAAATTTTCTTATTAAATGTGGCTTGCACACACCTTCACATTCCCTCCTACATAAAGTTGCCATTAAATTTAATTCAATGGGTAACCATCATATTCATTTAATAGATGTCACCACGCTTTGGATTTATATCGCATGATGCTAATTAGAATACCACTTTTTCACATCAATTTAAATATGAGGCTCCATGACTATAGTTGTGTTAAGTCGTTACTCACATACCCCCTATGTTATGCCTTTTATTCCTAAAATATTTGTGAAAGTGAGTTTGAGTCATGTATCTAACTTCATTTTTTATTATACTCATGGCTATCAACCTAACCTCTATTGGTACAATCTCAAGGCCTCGATAATCATCAACATCATTGTGCATAAATAAAACCCATCCACCTGAAATAACCTATTGGTTGTCCATGAGGGGTAGGCTTCCATTTCTACAAGATGTCCCTTGGTCTTGGTCCATCAACCTGTTTCCTTACATTCATGAAAGTTGAGTTATTAACCAATTAGAAGCAATTTTAGATCATACTCGATGCTCTAAAATAGCTATTATTCAATTTTAGATATTGGAACCCATCACATGTAGGTAGTGCCTTATTGCATATGGGGGGGAGGGAGAGGGAGCACCTAGGAAAAAAAGAAAATAAACTGGATGGAATACTCTCAGACAGGTACCTATAGTTTTTCATTTCGCGTGGAACAGACAATAAATTTACCATTTATTATTTAGCTAGACTATAAGTTGGACACCCTTCGTTGGATGGATCGTTTGAACCTATAGCCAGCCATAAACTTTAGCTTATATAATTTGACTGCTGGCTAGATTCATTAAAGCCAGAACTGATTAGACATGGCTGGATGGGTTGATGAGCCCCTTATGTGTCGTAGACCCTGCACTTTCATGAATCCCATATGCCTTCTCTTGTAAGGATAATAGCATTTACCTGACTGACCCTTATCTTTCTTACTTCACCCCAGGAAATGAAGTGTTGTACAACCCCTGACTTTATTACCTGAAACCTAGGAGCATGGAAGGAGGAGTCATGCCCAACCCTTTACTCTTTCTCTTAGAAACAGTACCAGATGATGGGGTGGGAAAAATTAGCCGAGGACTTGTAGTAGTATGCTCCTGCAGGATTATGGTCTATTAGCTTATAGTGTTGACCTTTATCAGATTTCGTGGAACTGTTGGATGACTTGGGATTATTGTAAATCATAAAACCTTGTCTGTTAGATGGGCAGACAGACTTAAACTAGGAGATGCCCAGACAACCAGCCGGGATATGTTTCTATAAAACTTGCCTTATCATTCTTAGAAAGATAATACGGGACAGCATGTATAAACTTTACTTATGAGCATACACCTGCTTATAAACTTGAAGTTATGCCACCCAGGACCGGGGAGGAGTGTTGCCCAACCCTGTTAGGAATAGGACAGATTTTACAGCTATACTCTTTGGATCCCCTACTTTCCCCTTGGTACACACGACCTACGGTACCACACTACCTACCTACTTTAAGACCTAGACCTTGTAGTCCTATAAAGAACAAGAAATGAATGAATCCACTTAGTGAAGTGAGTCGGGAATGCTATGAGACCTTCAATTAGAATAAGCACCGGATTGGTGGGATGGGTGGGGTCAATAGGCCTAGGACTATTTTACTAGCCTTACCATGCTCTATGCGGGATGGAATATTAGCCGAGAGGGAAGGATAGTGGTCTCATTTTAGCTTATATTGTTCAACTACCAGATGGCTTGCGATTATGTATGGTCCATCAGAATAGAGCAACCTCGTTGGATGGACGGACAGGCTTCAGACTTAAAGGATATGTGCCCAGAATACATGGATAACACAACACTTGCTTTATTAATCTTAGGAGGGGCTGCTATTAAGTACCCTTTTCTTATAAGCACTCGATGGATTAGATTATCCAACCTTATCCCCTGACTTTATTAATCCCTTCACCCTAGTATAGGATATTTAGTGCTGTCCAACCTATGTCCTTATCAAGCACTGGATGGATCATGGGATGGGGTCGATTAGCCAAGAGAGAAGAGAAGGTGGGGTGGGTGGTTTACCTTTTGAAGATATTATTGTGTAGATATCGTGGAACTACCGGATGGCTTGGATTATGTGGTGGTCAGAGAACAACCTTGTTGCGTTGGATGGGCAACCAAGGCTAAGGCATCAGTTGCAAAGGTAGCAGCTCTTATGCACATTAGCATACTAAACAATTTACTATATTTATTTAATTCAGAAGGTGCGTAGCGCTTGTCCTTCCGAGGGCAAGGAATATTGGCTATAAGATAAAAACCTCATGATGCCATGAGAGAGAAAACAGAATGAAAGGGTATAGTTTATTAACAGGAATCTCATTTATATATCCCGATGAATGAGAATGGAATGGATTCCTCCAAAAAATTGAGGTAGGAACAAGAGTTTCGTAGCGATAAGTGGTGTCGAGGGTATAGGGTATAAGGGTACCAAGGATAGTCCCAAGGATGGAGGTATGAGTCTTAGGTTTCCAAGGCTTAAAGTCTGTATTAAAGGATGTTTATTAGGTTGCCAAGGAGTGTAAGTCAGGTCCCAAGTAGGTTTGATGCATAGGTCAAAGGCTATTTCCACGAAAGGAGGTCTTATTCTGCTGTGAGGTTCCCACCAATG
>LPNX010630643.1:279366-292797 GCA_001517045.1 Pseudotsuga menziesii
GATGGAAAAGCTGGGAGAGGGTGATCACCGGCTGGGAACATTATAGTTCAATCCATGGGGACTAGGTGCGAAACAGATAGATAAAAACCTAGCAGGGTTGTTAATAGATGTGGGGATCCAAGTTACCAAGAGACAAGGAAGGACGCTGGAGCAATTCAGTGGGTGGGGCGGTCGGTACCTTATTGCCGCTGGTTCAGCATAGTTACCAAATGGCCTATCGCCCATTAGCTGCACGTACGGAACACAAATAAATTGCCTACCTGCCACTTACACATGATAAGCGAAAAAGATTAAGGATCTAATAACACCAAATAGACACCTAGGGGCAGTGTTATATATATTATTATATTATATGTTTATTTGCTTTCGGGTTCATTTGAGTGGATATTTTGTTAATTTTTAAAACTCCCCGATTGCTTCTCTCCCGATCGAGGAGATAGATCTAGACCTCCAATACTTTTGCACCCCTCACGAACCAATAAGAACGTGGCTTAAAGCTGGAGATCGACAAGACATCGTGTGGTGTTGTTGTTTTCTGTGTGCTGTATGAAATAATCAATAGTATCCCGCTTGAAGCCTGCTTGGTCCGAACAATAGCAATAGTGCCTACCCACTAAGATTACTGGCTTTAGCAATAGGTTGAGCAACACTCTCTCCATGTCTCCTAGGGTTCCGACAGTAGTAATAGAAGGGTAAGGCGATCCATTCCATCCACCCGGTGCTTCAAAGGTAAAGGATCATAGCTGTCCCTCCTAAGTGCATTCATAATATAGGGAAAAATAGATAGTTTTTGCAAGGTGGGGAAACAAGGTGGACTTCAAGCAGACACATTATGTTTAAGCCATTCAATCCCTATATATATACTATATAACCCTCCATCCTCACACCTTCGCCTTGGGACCCTCATTTTTTTGTAAGCGTGGGGTTTTGTTGGGAGCGCATTTCTTGGTAGATGTTTCATTCCTGTGTTCAGTGGTAACGCCTATTCTTGGGAGATGTGGCAGCTGTTTGTGGTAATGCCTTTCTGTAATATAGATCAGTTTTTCCGCGTTAATTATATACGCTATGGACACTTGCTTTGTAATGCACTAAGTTCCATAGAGTTAAGCCCCTTCACATAAGAGTGAAAGCCGTATGAACTAGATCTAAGTACTAATCCTACGAGTAATTACTATGTAGCAGCAGTAATAGTCCACATGCAGTAGAAACTATTACCTTCTGTCTCTGCTAAAGCTGTTGTATAGTAAGGCCTTCTAGACTGTCGTCTATGCATTAATTCTTATTAGCTCCACTATAAGCTTCCGTCTGTATAGTATCTCTAGATAGCCTATGAGTATAGCCCATCATAGGCTAAAGCCTTAGGGTATGTTTACTCGATAGGGACTTTTATTCCTCTTGGGTATGTTGGCTTGATAGGGTTTATTGCATATAAAAAAACTTAGTATTGTGATCCACGCCCCAAGTTTTACTGATAGTTCACGGTTGGTTATGGAGGATCTATGTATGGTTAGGCCTCATTCGCGGGTCCGGTGGGCCACCTATCTTGGTAGATGTTGCCTGTGTACGGACATAGGGAAACATCCAGAAAAGGCAAAATTAATTGAATATAAAATATTTTGTATTCGCAAAAGTTAATGAACCTAAGCCTAGAAGTAAGTTCCTTGCAAAAACACTGAGTAGCTCTATGTACTGCTACGCGCCTCTTATGCTGTACCCCCCTGGTTAGATGAAGGAATCACCTTATATGTCGGACAGATAAACGAATTTATACTCAAACTGAATAAACTATATGCCATTTATATAATAGGATAGAATTTGTGATTGTACTTGTCTTTTATTATTGACCTCTACTACAAAGAATACTTTACTGCCATTGCCATTTGCTTTATTCTTCTACTAGCAGCAGAAGAACTAAGGAAGAGAAGAGGGGACTTCGTTATTAATGTTTAACATGCCTACCTTACTGGGATGGGGGATGGAACTTAGCCTCGATAGGGACGAAGGTGTTTATTTTAAGAACCCTCATAATTTAAACAACCTCCCATTTTCCCCTCTATGGGGTGGGGTAAATCTGTGATATTTTACGAATCACCGTAATTGAAACAGCTTATTGTTTACACCAGTAAAGCGGATTAGAGATTTATTATAAGATGGATTTATCACATTGTATGGCAAAGACGTAGAGATGCAAAAAGTTAAACCTCTTCTTTGGGTCGAGTCCCTTACGGTCGTATAGATGCAAGTTTGGTAAAGCCTCAATCTTTGACATCCAGCCCCTATATGGTGGAATGGGTGCTAAGTCAGGGGTTCCTGTGAACATGGGGGAACTGGTGGAGCATGATGACTGCAAGTAGTGTGGTTTGAATCCCCAGAACATATATATAATATATGCAAGCAAAAAAAGGTATATGAAATATTACTTGGAATTTGTTTTATTTTTTGTATGAAGCTACATAGAATTGGGTTGTTAGTGTTATTTTGGAACACACATAATATAACTGAACATTACAAGTTCATGGATGCGATTCAAGGCTCCACTATGGACTCCATCCACTCTGGAATTTATTTGCACCTAGCCTCTCTATATGCTATCATTAATTAACCAACAACTTTTAAATAATCTAATAAGGTAATTATATCCACGTATAGATGCGACTCCTAGTGATAAGCAAGTCTATCAACACAACACTCAATGTATTTTGAACCTAGGCTCCTCTCTTATGCCATTCCTTTCCTACTGGAGACTACTTTATACCTATTTGGAAGTGATATATAACCTACTAGGTTTGACCTTTTACTTGGCCTTGCCTATGAAAAACCATCCCATTTCATATTCATTAGGAAGGACTTCGTAGATATGCGACTAGTTAGTTGTTAACGTACAAAATATCCTGGACATATGGGAACGTTTGGGCATGGGGTAATTCAATAGGTGGGAAAGTATAACAACTTCTTTACTGGTCACCACGTACTGCAACTGGTCATGGGGTATTGAGAACAACTGTTGGTCACGTACTAACCTAACTAACTTACCTCATTCATTCACCCGTACCGTACGGTACTTCTATCCCGTCTCCCGCTATCCGTATTGGGTACATCATATTGGTTATATAGAATCCTGTATTTATTTCCTCTCGGCTATGACACGTCCCTCTTTCCTGTCAATTCTGTGTGTCTCGAACCACGAAAACCCTATACCCTCGATATATACAAAACCTTAGCCCTCGAACTAGACCTATAACTCGACCTCTTTTTATACCAAGGTCCGAGGCATCTCTCTCTCATCAGGGGTACTCAAAATTTCCTTTCAATTATGTTTATATATGATTGGATGGAGGGAATCATTTGCTTTAAGCTTTAGCACCTTTATGCTTGCCGAAGTATAGTTTATTGCTTACTTACGATATAACTAGACCTAGGGAGGGACGTTAAAAGAAATAATATATATACGAAATGAAAGAAATAGGGAGGCTGGCAGGGTCAATAGCTTGAAAAGGGGTATAGGGTATAGGCCCTAAAATGTAGGACGGATAGAGTAACCGGTAATTTAAGTACTTAAAAGGGGGGCATATGGGGAGGGTAAATTAAGTACATAAAGGTAGCGTATTCAAGATGGGTTTTTTAGTGTAAAGGCCCATAAGGGAAGACCCATCGGACCTTAAAGTGGTGGTAATTGTTAGAGCGGGAAGGGGGAGTGAGGTTACGTTCTCCCAGATGCCGACCTATTCAAGATAGAGGTAGTTCCAGACTATTTGGAGGAAATTGCTCTATTCTTGACTACAGGGGCAACTCCACCTGACTACTCCACCGCCAAGAAAAGGTGACTTATGGCTAAGGCAGGTTGATAGAGGGACAATTAAGCTCGGTTGCGATGGTATCATCTACCGATGTGTTTCGGATCATGAGCAGCGGTTAGAGATTTTATGGGAGTGCCATAATGGAGCTGTTGGAGGCCATCTAGGGGGGAAAGCTACTGCAAGGAAAGTGTTATAGGCATGATTGTAGTGGCCTATAGTTAATAAAGATGCTAAGGATTATGCAAAGAGTTGTGACGTGTGTGAGCGTATTGGTAAAACTTCTCACCGGGATGAAATGCCCCTTAAGCTAGTTCCTTGCATTACAACCCTTTGATAAGTGGGTAGTTTCTTTTATTGGGCCAATCAATCCACCGACGTGACACTCTGGAGCCCGCTACATCATTACCGTGACTGACTACCTCACGAGATGGGCTGAGACAGCTCCGACCGCTGACTGTTCCTATGATACGGCAACCCAATTCATTTTTTATAACATCATTACCAGGGTTGGGTGCCCTAGGAGCCTAATGAGTGACCAAGGGTCACATTTCGTTAACAAGATTGTTGCGACTCTCACCAGAGAGTTCATGATCCAACACCATCGAAGCATTCCATACCACCCACAGGGCACCTGAATAGTGGAGGCCTTCAACAAGATCTTAGAACATGGCTTAACCAAGATTTGTGTTGTGAATAGAGATGACTGGGATGAGCGGATCCCAGCTGTATTGTGGGCATACCGAACTACCACTAAGAATTTAACCAAGCATACACCTTTCAGGTTGGTCTGCGATAGAGAGGCAGTCGTACCAACTGAGTTCATTGTTCCAGGTATGTTAATAGCACAAGTGACCCATATGAAAGATTATGAATCACTCAAGGAACGTCTTGCAGAGCTAATGTCCCTAGAAGAATACGGATTTTTGCATCATTTCACCAGGATATAGAGAAGGCACGATAGAAGGCCTGGCATTATCGCGACCTCGTGAAGAAGGCATTTGACAAAGGTAATATGGTTCTTATTTATGATAGCAAGTACTTTAAACATCTAGGCATGTTACAGATGCACTGGCTTGGTTCATACCTAGTTGCAGATATAACAGATTCTAGGACTGTTAAACTGGTGCAACTGTATGGAATACTCTGACCGGGATGGGTGAATGGCGCTCTCCTGAAACCTTTAACCCCGGTCTTTCAATAAACTGGATATCCTTCCCTTGTCTGGGAGTAGGTTAGGGTAGGTCAGGTATCTTTCATTTTGCTTTTCTTTCTGTTAAGCAAGTCTAGAGTTAGTAGGTTATCTCTGCATTTTTTAGTTGTGTCAGTTCATTTCCAGTTAGAGAGAAAGACCCAGAAGCAAGAGAAGCAAAGATAGAGCCAGGAGCAGAGCCTATT
Organism: Pseudotsuga menziesii; assembly: GCA_001517045.1. Taxonomy (NCBI): domain Eukaryota; kingdom Viridiplantae; phylum Streptophyta; class Pinopsida; order Pinales; family Pinaceae; genus Pseudotsuga; species Pseudotsuga menziesii. Next base: position 284,559 of record LPNX010630643.1, read on the forward strand.
GCATCATAAGCAAGAGTAGGTGCATCAGTCGATTCTGTTGATCCAGTTGATGACCTTTAAACACCACCAGCAGCACGAGTAGTTCAAGATGCAGATCCATATATAGAAAATCCAAAAGCAGCAGTTGCATTTGATCGATATCGAATCCCAGTTCCTGTGAATGTGCAAGTTTGGTAAGTTGAACAGGTTGGACAGCTACCCATCGTTGGATGGATCATTGGACTTCGTCCCCTCTTGGATTGATTCACTATAGCTTTACTTAAATAGTATTTCAATATTATTGAAATGAAATGGAAAATTCGTATCGGAGCGATTAATTAGCTCTAGGATATGGCAGTGCCTGGGAACATAGAGTCGTTGGTTGTCCTCTATTGATTGGGTGACTCAACCCAATAGCTCGAGATAATAATCCTAATGGGGTAGGAAGGATTTGAATCTTTGCATGTCGGTATCAGAAACCGATGCCTTACCACTTTGTCATTCTCCCCTCTCTCCGCTTCCTGACTGAATCAAAAGGGGAAAAAACGGGAATAAGATCTCATGTATATAGAGTGGATTCGCCCCCCCGCCGATAAGCCGGAATTAACGTATAGAAATATGAGGATATAATTCCATCTCATGATCGAGAAGGAGGCACCATGATCGAACCAACAATATCAGGTGTGATGGACTAGCACTCTTACCGGCTAAGCTATTTGCCCTCTCCCCCGATCTATTAATTGAATAGGTAAAGTACCCCTAAACCTCCTGTCTTATCCCTATCATATAGGTTGAGCGCTCTCCTATTATTTATCTAGGGTCCTGGTGGTCGATCTCCTTTGGAGCCTTGGTCTCCTTTCGATCGTTGTGTCCGGTTCTCGTTAGTTCATTTGTATCTTGTTCTCTATTGCTTTGCCATAGGTCGCTCACTGTGATTTGTTCCGGATATAGAAGGTAAGAAACAAGGGTTTAAATCGTTATTTTGTTCAAGAATGCAAAGGAGGTAGATTTGTGGTATCACCTTGACCCGCCCAAGCTAATTCGATCAAAATAGGTTGAAGAATTCGACTTATTTGCCCAATTCACCCGCTCGTAAGGTAATTTAGTAAGGCTCGCCCGTAAGCGGTTGTTGATTCGTTCTGTTCTTTTAGGTGGCTTCTCTGAAGACTTAATGAATGGTGGAGCCCTTATCCCTTCTGTAAATGGGATCTGGCAAGTAAGTAAAGTGGTAACTCACGAAGCAAGATTGGATTTCAAAATAAAATAAAATGAAATAGCATACACTTGTAAATTTGTATACTTTTATTCAGGGTCAAGGGATTTCATTCGATCTATCTGAGGCACTTGGATCAGGCGTATTATCCATATGAGTTGAAGCACCAGTAAATCCAGCAGCAATAATAGACCCTACTTGCTCGGATAGGTTAGAGTGAGATTCCAGTAAGAAAGAATTAATGAATAATGGGCTAGGCACCAGTATCACCAGTATAATGAAGGCAGGCAGTAAGAGTTCATTCCTTTAGGTAGGCGTATTTTTCCACTGCTGTTGATCCCGAGACAAAAAGCAGATGAAACCACCTTTCTACCTACAACTGCTTATCAAATGACAATAGGCGCTTGTCCCCGGGACCTTACAACGGATAAAACAACAATAGGCCTGGGATGGAAGGTGGAACCTCCTTGACTAACTCGAGGAAGTAGAACCCATAAGAACAACAGAAAAGACGGGTCGAAAACAAACCAGATCACTCACTGCATCTCCCACATTTTCGGTATAAATATCAGACCGGAGGCACGGATTGATTGAACGCAGAAACGATATAGTTGTTGTTGTTCCGAAGATAGTTGTTCTTTAATTTGGTCACATCCCCCATTCATCTCACCGAAGCGAATAGCACCTATCGCCAAAGTAGACCACTATGCATAACCGAACAAGAGTTAGTTCGTTATTACATACGTAATAATACTTTCATGTTGTCGAGAAAGGGAGAGCAGGTCGAGTGGTCGAGGGTCCGAAGAAACCTATAATATAATAGATAATATAATAGGGGCCATAAATAGAGGCCCCCCCCTTTGGTAAAGCCCTCTCCCTTCAGTATGGAGAGATAGAGAGCAGGTCCGAAGGAAATCGACCTCCTGATCTATCCCTATCATATAGGTCGAGCCCNAATCCCTCTCCCTTCAGTATGGAGAGATAGAGAGCAGGTCCGAAGGAAATCGACCTCCTGATCTATCCCTATCATATAGGTCGAGCCCTATCGGTTGAGGGGANGCCTCCTGATCTATCCCTATCATATAGGTCGAGCCCTATCGGTTGAGGGGAATCCTATCCCATTCCAAACCCCATCGTTATTCGTTGGAATCAAGATCCTGGCCCACCCACCTTTCTATTAATTATTGAACACAGCTTTCGATCCCGCCCCTTCTATTATATTATCAGAGGGGCTGTCAGTTAGAAGTGCAGTAGGCTCATGTGAAAGCCTTCTATTGTCTTAAGGGCAGAAGCTAGCAGACAGAAAACTATTATCCGAACGAAGCTCACTCCTCAATCTACTCCCCCTATTGGTCGGTAAAATGCCTATATAAAGAAGGCCCTAACGAAATTCCTAGAGCCTTTGGAGTGCCAAACTAAAGGCCCTATTCTATTGATCGGAAACCTAGCCTAAATGAAACCTAGACGAAGCGAGAACGGGAATAAGTAATAATTACTACTGGGTGAACACATAATCCCTACCTATCTATTTAAGCACTAAAACCTAGCCTCTATACTTTTCTATGGCAAGACAGGATATAACAGGATATAGTTGGGCAAATGATATTACGGGAACTAATTACTAGTTCCACCTGCGAAAGCCAAAATGATTTCTTCGCAAACTGGAAAAGTCAATGCACCTAATTAACGAATGGAAGTCAGCCAATTTTTAATGTCACGATTCAAAAATAAAAAAGCTAAACGAAACTAAACATGCTCTTGGAATAGGGGAAGGATGGCTAAGAAGGTTGTTTCATTAAAGCAATTCTAGAAAATAGGGAACTTAGTTGAGTTGTGTGGAGTTGTGCACCCCCGTGAAAAGGAAAAGATAGCTTTACTCTACTCAATAGTGATAAATGAATAAATGGTCTCCCGCTTACCCCACCTTTTATGCATGCTCCTTCTTTCACTCTTTCTATTCATGCTCCTCTTGCCACTCTGGGACAATAGATAGATGGAGAAGAAGACCAGTCGTTACAACGGAGAAAGGTTCCTGGGTCCTGCTGTTTTATTCTAGAGCTGCTTGCTGGACATGTCACCAAAGCATGCAGACAGCATATATCTATATCTATTTTGAAGGGTAAGGGGGAATATGCCACGGGGAAGAGACTTCCCCACCCCTGCAACACTCATTCAAACCACTGGAATCGCTCGCTGACTAATGAAATTCGCTAAATAGAAAAGCAAGTCCGCTGATTTACATGGGTGAACTCTTAGCATGGAGAGAATAAATTAAGCAATGGTAAAGATACGGCACGCACATGGTGCAGCACAATGGAGAAAGCAAAAGATTGAGGGCTAACCAAACCACTTTTTAAGGTTACCTATGTCTTATTCATTTTATCGAAAAGTAAAAGGACTAGTGCAACACTCCCATTAAGTTGTCGATTCCCCAACGCTCACGAGCAAATAGTTCAGCTTGAGCCTACCTTACCGGTGGTATCGGTAGGATTCGAACCTATAGCAGCTCACAAGCTTCAAAGTAAAAGCACTTTTGAAACCTTGGATAAGCGCGGAATCTCGGACAAGCCCCCTTTCAACCTCAGCCAATAAGAGCTCTGGCATTCAGATCCGGAAGGAAGTCCTTATGATCCAGCCTGCAACCAAATAAAATGTGTAAAGCCATACTTATTTCTATTGGGTTATATAAGCGCTTACTCACTGGGCCTATACTCAACCCTAAGCCTACCTCCTGGACGATAGTTCTTGGGCTGTTATAAGCCTACCTAGCTAGCCTTTCTTCTCCAGCCTACCCTCATTCAATACGAATCTTTCCCCAGATAGATAGTAGGGGCTTTAATTTGCTTGTCCTAGTTCCGCAAGTCGCTGGTTCTCTCTCATCTCTTAATGGAAGGCTTGGAGGGGCATCTGGTAATGCTTAGTCTTCTCCTTTTGCTTGTCTTTCTTATTCGTAGGAATCGAGAATCACTGAATAAAAACCTTTCTAAGTCTTTTACAGAAATAGGGGCTTAACTTAGATGGGATCTTTCTGGCTTTGATGGGTCATTAGAGGGCCTCTCCCACCATTCAATTTTTGACGGAGAATGCTATTCCTCCATAAATTGGATTTTGAAGTTATGGCTATGAGATACGTAATTACGCTTTAGCAGACAATGCTGCTGCGTACGTATTATATATGTAATTATATGCGCGCGCATGTATTTCCTTGCCAATAAAGACAATGAGTAAGCGACCATTTATATTCATGATTTACAGGTCATTATTTATTTATGTAATTACGCAATCGAAGAATTGATAAAAGAATTGATTTCATTGACTTTATTTCGAATGCATTTATTCCCCTCAAAGCCGAACGATTGAGGGAATCAAATAAATAAGGAGAGGCAAACATAGGTATATTGAAAGCTAAGCATTCCCTTATACTTTCCTTTTTAAGGCAGACTTTTATGGTAGGCACAAGAAAAAAACGTCCCCCAAAGACTATGGTTGGTTTTCTGGTAGGCACAGTAAAATAACTAAATAAAGTGCCCCATTATACACGTTTTTCCGAGGCATACCCTTCCTTCTGTGTTTATAGCGGTGGCTGTCTCTTTTGCGTATTGCACCTGGAAAAATTCCCTTGTTGGGAGAGGGATATTCACAGTCAGGCCAGGATACGATCAGGAAGGCCTGTTAGTTCAGACACGCTTCTCCTTTCATTTTCGATAGCTGGCTGTCCTACTTGAAATAACAGGTTTATTGGATGCTCGCCTGTGGATACGGGATTGAAGCGCCCTTTTCTTTAAAGGAGTACCTGTCCGATCCTGTTATAGTAAGCAAGTACTTAAGCGAGTTCACTTTTGTCCTATGGTTTTACCGATAATCAACTTCATATAGTTGAGCGTATCCCGATTGTGTGTGTGGTACTTCTCTTGTCGAAAGCAAAGGTCCGAACCCAGCGATGTCCGCCCCGGCTGCCCCTACAACATTGCTATGGAAGGACAAAAGGACAGCGAATCCTTTTTCGTTCGATCTGCACTGGTTAAACAGGAACAAGGCCCCCTCCTGCACTACACTAGGATTAGCTCTGTTCCGGAAGAACCGGACTATGACCTTTGCGGTAAAGATAGACTCCAAGGCTATCATAGTTTACCACCCACAACTTTATAGGTTAGTCTCCTCTGTTCACTATGATTAGCTATGGTTTACTTCCAGCAAGCAACGGGCTAGGTGGGATATTTATATGAAAGAGGCAGACCGCCACCAGATAGACATACGGTCACCAGATAGACAATGGTTGTGGCAAATATATTCATTGACATTCAAGGAGCTATGTCTTAGCGGATAGAGTAGTGCGATAAAGGCACTACTCTATTGGTTTAGTCCCATACATGAGACAAGATACTACCCTCGATTGTAGTTTAACCTCTTACTCGATAGACATTTCTAGCTTCTTTTTTATATTATTTTGTTGCTTCAAATGATTTATAATATAGTTTATGTATTTTTAAAGCATATTTACTTTGTTATTCTTGACTTAGTTCAAAAGTTATTGTCATTGTTATTATTATATATTTTAAAATAATATAATTCATGCTCTACCGATCATATTTAGTTTATAAATATTATTTATATAATGGGCCAAGTTATTTTCCTATAATAATGTATAATATAATGAGATCGGACTATACAGAATAATTGATTACACAAAATAAAGTATGTCATAATGTTGAATAACATTGTTTCTCACACTAACACTAACATTACTCTATGTTATATCTTATGAATATGAATAGTCTTTATGGTTATTATACACCCTCGCATGTTTCTATGTTGAAATTTCATTCTACACTAATATACCTCTTCTTTAAAACTATGATGTAAACTTGTCAAAATAATTTATTATCAAAATGATGATAAAACATTTGATGTTTGATTAAGAGCCCGTAAATACATATATTAATAAAAAGAATTAGAATTTTGCGTTGAAAGTGGGCTAAAACTGAATTAGTCAACATAATAATATAAAAAAGATATTAAAGTAAGCTAAAATTAACATATATTAAGTAGTATGAGTCTAGCACATAAAGGTCTATATCATCTTTTGGAGAGGGTTTTATAAAGTTTTATTTGCTATAATTTGAAAAAAAACATTTAAAATTATTAATTTTTTTAAAAATATAAGATAGACATCTTAATAAAAGACATGCTTGTTGTATAATTCAGATTGACCAATATTACTAAGCTACAATTTTTAGTTTTTTAGGTACATAGTTTCTAGCATTTGGTGGATGGTTTCCTCTTCATTGAGCTCACTAGGGATAGAACACATTGTTATAGTTGATTTTACCACTCCATGTGAATCACACTTGTATGGCCTTTCCCATGTCCCTCTGGAGACTCCTTGCACCCCTTGGACCATTTTTTGTCCTTTGATGTTTCCTTGACTATCCCTAAAAACATGTGAAAAATGATACACGCAACTTTTAAACTCTTAATCGCGTATATACGCAGGTTTGACCACTAAAACCACGTATATATGGATGTGTACAAAATCCAAATCATTTTGGAGTTTTCCTTGACATGGATCCAACTCACTTGACTCCTGGCCTTCCCTATGCCTTGAGATCGCTCGGATTCGACCTTTCATTACCCCTTTGAAAAGCTATATAAGGAACTCTTTGATACATTGAAGGCATAAGAGAGAATTGAGAGCAAAGAAACTATAGTCCATTGTTGCCGGAACTTATGCTTGAGTCTACATCCCTTTGTCCCTTGGAGCACTTCTGTGTTCTTCCCAAGCTTGCCTTTTGCTTGTGAACTTGCTATCGAGAGATGGAGGATTGAAGTGGTGGAGGCCCAAGTGGGGGATTCAGTTTCTTCGATTCACAGACGTGCCGACAGAGGTTGTATCCATTGTAATCTCTGATTTTATATTAATAGAAATATCTTTTCCTGTCAAATAATGTATGTTTGAATGAATATTTTATCCATGGGATGATTTCAAATGTTTATGCATTGTTGATTATATATGCTAGAATAGATCTAACACCAATATATATAGTATGCTTGTATTGTTTACTTGTTGTTGAGGACGTGATTAATCAATTCAAGCTGAAGTTGGAAAGCTCAACGGGGATCTACTTCAACCATCCGGAATAAGGTACGAGGTCTGATCCTTTAGTGTTAGATATTTAATTTCTATTGCATATTGGAAAGGATTGATTTTTGGAGTCAAGCTGTCTGTTGTGGTACCCCAAGCCATAGGAATTTCTCTCCGTAACAGAATTGGCGACTCTGTTGGGGAGTTCCTAGTAGTTGTCCTTTGGGGGTTTTCTATCGGCATTCAATGACTTTGAATTGCTCTTTCTCTCTTGTTTCTGTGTCGGGTCTGGGGGCATGTTTGCCTAGTAGTGTCTGATTGGTGTGAAGTTTGTCTCAACTTGTCTGTTTGCCTTGATTTTTATGCATCTTTCTTCCTGTACGCGAGTTTTTAACTCACAGTCGTGTATACACGTTGGTTTCTCTGTGATTTCCGCGTATACACGCGGGTTTACTGCGAACAGTCGCGTATTCCCTTAGTTTTGCCTTCTAGTGGAAGTTAAGAGGTTGTTGGGTGAAGTTTGATGATTGCTGAGTCTCCTTTGATACTTCCTGAGTCTGTATACACCTCTGTTTCTCACTAGAGACGATTTTTTTTAGGGTAAATTTTTTTTTTAAGAAGATTCTTGTCATGGCATTTTCGATTTTTTGTTTGGGATTAGTGCGTTAGATTTTTTTTACCTTAGTGCTTTGCTTGAGTACTGCTTGAGTGTGCTTGCAGAGTCTAGGGGTTGTAGAATCATTCTTTTGTTTTTTGTATCTCATTTTATATCAAAAAATCCAAAAATATTTGCTGATCATCATGCATTGCATTTTGTATTTTGCATAGTACTTGCACTAGATTTGCTTTGGAGTATTAGTTAGGTTTTCATATAGGAAAGCTTGCATTCATCATTTGAAGAAAAATTGTGCATTTCATGTAGTAGCATACCCTGTTTTCATGGACACAATGCATTTGCATTGATT
>LPNX010630643.1:323403-343058 GCA_001517045.1 Pseudotsuga menziesii
CTGTTAAAAACAGAAGAAGAATTGGACTCGCATCCATATTCTTAACCTTTCCATTTGAACATGATATATCACTGGTATGCTATAATTTTGCACTCTTGTCAAATTTCTGTTTATAGCACTAGAAGTCCAGGATTTTTGTTTCTACAGAATTATGCTAATAAAATAAATAATAGGAGTATTAATATGTTGCCCCCCATATATGTGTTGCTGTGATACAAATCCCATTCTACGCTCTTGTGTTTTCAACTAATGAATATTTTGATTTTAGAATTAGAAATCAGGAGCCCACTTATTGTTGGACTCCTGATTTCCTCCATTATTGTTCCGAAGCAGTTTTTTGAAAGTAGGAATGACATATCTAGTATGCACGCACAGTATATGCACAAAAATTCTACCAACTTTTATAAATTCAAATATATGAGTACCTCGCCAAAACCTGGAACACAGCTCTTTCGACCACTCAAGAACCCAGCGCTGCCAGCTCTTTCTACCACTCAAGAACCTAGCCCTGCAAGAAGCCTGCGGCCTTGGGAAGAAAACGCTAGGAACCTTTTCCATGGGCTTGAATGTGAACAATGAGCTGGTATGGTCCTTCTCACAATAGGTCGATCTCCCCATATTTATGGCAGAATGAGATAATTAAGTTACAGCTCTCATAGATTTTGAACAAATGCAAAAGAAAACTATGGGATGGAAAACATGGGATGGAAAACATGCAAGAAGCCAGATACAGGAATGAAGAAGCCGGCTGCAGGAATCAAGAACCAAACATGTAAGAATCCAGGTACATGAATCAAGAACCAGGTGAACGCATGGCAAACATGCAAGAAGCCAGCTACATGCAAGAAGCCAGCTATAGGAAATCAAGAACCAAACTATGGGATGACGCCAGCTACAGGAAATTAAGAACCAAATTATGGGATGACAGTGAATGCATTGAACGCATGGCAGACATGCAATAAGCCAGCTATAGGATTCCAGAACCACATGCAAAGAGCTACACGAAAGTCTTTTAACATTTTATGTTTAAAAACTAATGTTATTGTAAACATAGCATTAATATAAATCGAAAGGATCTTATATATTTTTATGTTGTTATGTCGTTTTAATCCTATGTTCAAATAGGAAAAAATGAAAATGGCCTCGATATGAGGCCAAATAAGGCTTCAAACTTTTCTATTGGTTGAAAACCATGCCATAAACTTTTGAGAGTTTTCTATTCGTTAAAAAAAACCATGCTTTAAATGCTTTAAACATCTAGCACAAAAAAGTTAGGATAAAATTTAAGTAATTTCTTTGGTTTTTGTGTCATTTAATAGAATCGGCGGCAAGCCGATTCATAGAGTCCCTGCTAGCCGAGGGCAGGGACTAATAATACATTTTTCGTTGATATGGAAAAATTATGAAGTGAATATATATATGAGGTGATCAGGGGACGTTTTGGTTTTTCGGTTTTCAGAAGACCCAAGTTTTTTGCGAAGATGTTTGAAGAGGAGGTTGATTTCGGAGATGAACCAAGCTATGGTTTGATCTTCAAAACAAAAGGCGATTTTGAAGAAAAGGAGTTAGTCACCTCGTGTGAATCGTTACCGCGTGGATCATCACCGCAACAGATGAAGGAAGTGCGAGTAGACTTCGACTCTCGCAGGGAACCGCATAACCTTCAGCAAGTTTGGGCTATCCTCCCTGGATTACCCATGATTTTTTTGTAGAAACATATCTTGGAAGGAATAGGAAATAAAATCGGGAAATTCAACAAACTAGAGGATAACTGGGAAGAGAAAACAGACAGAAGGTGCGCTAGAATCCTTGTGGAACTCGACTTGAGGGACGGACTGTATGAAGAAATAATAATCAAACTTCATGAGAGTTGTTGGACCCAGCTCCTGGATTACTAGAAGGTCCCGTTTCGATGTTTTAGTTGCAGACGGGTAGGGCATCTGCAGAGGGATTGCCCCGTAACCTCAGGATTACAAGCACACACCCACAAAAAATTCTGGATTAGAAAACAGAAGCTTGTAGGGAGCGTGGAATCCATGGAAGGTACGCAGCCTACAGAGAAAGAAGAGCTGAAGAAGAATGCAGAACTGGATGCGCAACAGGGCAATTTAAAGGAAGACGCGAGGACGACGATGGACATACATGCAGCTCAGGACATGCAGAAAGGTGGTGGACTGGATGGCGGCCACGCGTCGACATCTAAGTCAATGGCATTGAAAAACCGATGGATAAAAGGGTACTCGGACCGGAAAAACAAAAACAAAACTTGCTAGAATGTGAAAAGAAAGATGACGGGATTTGTGGGGAGAAAGAACAAATGGAGACGACATTAACTAAGGTTCGCGCTCCAAAAATTATACCTAACAAGGAGAAACAAGCGAGCGCAGAAGGAGGTATCAGCACTCGGTCAAGTGACTCGTTAAGGAACAAAGGTGAAGAAAATCTCATCAAAAACCCCACACAGAGCACGCTGGACCTGGGTAAGATGGGAAAGGGTAAGATGGGAAAGGTAGTCACTAAGGGAGAGATTCACAGTCCGACAAAGAGCTTTAAGGGATACTATTTAAGGCCCAGAGCAGGAAAGGAGAATAATGCAAGCTCGATGCAGGGTTTAGCCCTTAGTCAACCCCAGAAAACAGGAGCACGTAGAAAGTTGTTTCTGAGTAAAGCTCAATCCAAGGCTGAGAAGGAGATCATGGAAGGAAAACAGAACACGATAGGTAGGGCACTTAGAGCGAGGAATGCCCCAGGTAGGGTTACGTAATGGTAATCCTTTCTTTCAATGTGAGGGGGTTAGGAGGGACCCCTAAATTAGCAGCCCTCATTAGGATTTTAGATTAAAAAAAAAAAAGTGGTAGCTTTGTAGGAGACAATGACGGATGGGGGGAAAGCTAAAGACTCTTTGAAATCCCCCTGAGGGCAGATGGAAACTTTGGACATAGATGGGCATTTGGGGGGCTAGTGATAGCTTAGAGCCCAGATATCCTATGTCACAATAAAGTTTTTTTCAAAGAAGCTATAGGAACAGAGCTGGAGGACCCGGAAATAGGGTTGGTGTTCTTCTTACTTAAAATTTATGCCCCCTTTTATGATTGGAGGAGTTTGTGGGAAACCCTCAGAGAGAGTGGAGCCTTGGATCATGAGAACCTAATTGTGGCAAGGGATCTAAATGCAGCAGGAGCTAATGAAGGAGGTTTCAGAAGAAGAACTCGGCAAAATTTTAGCCACTTTCCAAAGAGGTAAGAGCAGAGGACCCAATGGGTTCACTTTGGAATTCTTCTTAGGGTTTTATGATCTGTTGAAGGATGACCTCTTGAAGGTGGTCAGGGAGTCCCAAAGGACTGGTAAGGTTTTAGGAGCCCTTAATGCCACGTTTATCACCTTAATTCCAAAAAAGAAAAAGGGGGAGACCTTTGAAGATTTTAGACCCATCTCCTGTTGTAACATGGTGTATAAAATCATTGCAAAGGTCATTGCATAAAGACTAAAGACAATTTTGAGTCAGATCATAACAGAGGAACAATTTGGTTTCATGTTCAACAGGCAGATACATGATGCAGTATCTCTAGCCCAGGAAGCTTTACATTCCATGAAGAAGGCAAAGCAGACAGCCTTTGCTTTAAAAGTAGACTTATCTAAAGCCTACGACAGGGTAAATTGGACCTTCCTTCACCTGTTGTTAATTAAAATAGGATTTCCTATAGAGATGGTGGATTGGATCATGGGCTGCATTCAGTCTGCTTCTTTTGTTGTATTGATGAATAGATCCCCATCCAAATTTTTCAGACCTAGCAGAGGCTTGAGGCAGGGTTCTCCTTTATGCCCTTTCTTGTTTCTGCTGATAGCAGAAGCTTTGATTAGGCTATTGCATCAAGCAAAGGAGGTAAGACTGATAAAAGGCGTTAAGATAACCAATCAAACAGAGCTTACTCATGTCCTATTCGTGGATGATATCCTTATGTTAAGGGTCGACACCCTCCGCAATATCTAGAGCCTGGAAAAGGTCCTCAAAAACTATAGAATGGCAACAGGTATGGAGATAAACTTAGAAAAATCAAAGTTATTACAAAATAATATGGATGATGAAATCTTAACACAGATAGGAGCTTTAATTCCAGTCTCTATAGCACCAGTAGATGAGGGCTTCAATTACCTAGGGTTTCATCTGAAACCAAATTCATACTCCTCACAGGATTGGATGTGGCTGTACAAAAAAATAGAGAGTAGGATAGCAATGTGGACCAACCGCTTTCTGTCAAGAGGTGGCATATTAGTCCTGCTAAAAGTTGTGCTTCAAAGCATCCTAGTTTACTGGGCATCCATTGCATACATTCCAAAGGGCATTTTAGCAAAGATCCGAAAAAAATGTTTATCCTTTTTATGGACAACAAGCTTGAAGAAAGAAGGCATCCCTTTGGTCAAATGGACAAAAAAAGTTCAACCAAAATCAAGAGGAGAATGGGGGATTAAGAATCCAGATCTTTTCTGCAAAGCATTGGCAGCCAAATCATTGTGGAGGATGGTAGAAAATCATGATTCACTATGGGGTAGAACCCTGAGAGAAAATTATTGCCCGAATGCATCTATAGAAGACTGGTCTCGTCTTCCAACAAAAACTCATAAAGGAGGGTCTCTGTGTTGGAAGGCTCTAGTGGAAGCTTTTCCTTTGGTCGGAACATGGGTAGCTTGGAAAATAGGAGATGGACGAACAATTCGAATAGGACAAGACCCCTGGGTCGGATCTGGAGACAACTACAGACTACCAGGCAATCTCATATCCCTACTAAAGGACAAAGGAATCACAGTGTTAGCGGACACAAGTGCGTACAAAGACAGAAACCATAGAGGCACAGTCTAGAAGTCTGCACAGGATTTGGACCTCACAGAAGTAGATACACCAGTATGGAACGTATTCATAAAACAGTTGAGAGAAAGTTTCATCCATCTAGGAGAGGAGAAAGACACCTTAAAATGGACTTGGAATGCCATCGAAGGGAGATTCTCGGCAATATTAGGATATGAAGCATATTTCCAATTGGATCAACAAGTACAAGATTGTTGGTGGTGGTCCATAATCTGGAAAATGAATGCTCCCCTAAAAACTATAATAGCTTTGTGGTTGGCTTTAAACAATCGATTGCTGACTTGGGAAATGCTTCTTAAACGTGGCTTCGAAGGTCCTGGATATTGCAGTCTATGTAAAGCAGAGTCTGAAACTCACTCATGCCTTTTTTTCCATTGCAATTATGCAAGTGCGGTTTGGAACCAAGTTGTGAACAATTTGGACCCCTCTCCAAGCACAAAAGTGGAGGAATCGTTGGAGCACCGTATGAAAAATTGGTGGAACAATGGAAGGGTAGGTCAATACAAAGCATTGCCAGCCCTTTTTGTTTTCACAATTTGAGAAACAAGGAATAAAGCTATTTTTAAAAACATTTTAAATACCCCAGAAATAACCATTAACATTCTTTTGCAGAAGGAAATGGAACTTAAAATGCAAAAAAAAAGAGAGTACTCAAACCACCAAGCTTGGACAAAAATATTCCTTGGGCGTTTTTTGATGGAGCCAGTCAAGGGGAGCCGCCATTAGGAGGTGCAAGAGGGGTGATGTTCCTAAACGAATCAACCAAGATTGAAATCACCTTTGCACCAAGTCAAGGCACCAATAACAAAGCAGAGTTATCAGCATTATGGTCAATACTCAAAACTGCTACAGAAAAGAATGTTAGAAATATACAACTTTGTGGTGATTCAAAACTGACTATCGATTGGGCAAATGGCCAGCTACAAATTAATGCCCCTCATCTTCAGCACCTGTTGAGAGCAATAAGGAGCCAAATGGAAAATTTTGAGAGAATCTCCTTTCAACACATCTACAGGGAATTGAATGAAGAAGCAGACAAGTTGTCCAAAGAAGCTCTTTTGCCACCTCCAGGATTGATGATGACAAAAGATTTTGAAGACAATCTTTTGATAAATCAGTATATAAGTCTGCAAATCTGGTTTTTTGGGTCTATATGGCTTTTTGTGACTACTTGTGACCCTAAGGGGACTTAGGAACATGGCAGTGATCTATGCCGAATGGCAATTTTTTTGAAAGCCAACTCTGGCAGCACAAATTTTATGTATGCCTCAAAAAGGCAGCCAATGTTATTAAGTGTGAATAAAGCGATTTTTTTCCTTGGAAATATATATATATATATATATATAGAGAGAGAGAGAGAGAGAGAGAGAGAGAGAGAGAGATTTGGTGATGTTTTAATAAATATTTGATTGGAAGATAATTTAATCACTAGTCACAATAAGTCTTGATAATCTAATAAACTTTAGCCAAACTCAAAACATTTATTAGTCCTTGCCGTAGGAAAAGGACTATGTTTTCAATTTTTTTTAGGTTTATGTCGTACAACACCATCACCAGAGATTTGACTCAATTCTTTAGTGTTTTTGTAGTTTAGAAAAAAAATTGTTTTAATACAATTTTTTTTTCTTTTGGCCATGCCTAGATTTTTGGAGGTGAATTTTTTAACAAAATAAAAAAATGGTGTCACGCATATACTTGTAGACAAGAGCCACGAGGTGGCAATGTCCTTGAGTTGTTGCTATAAGACAGATGCTATATAAATATGATACTTTTGCCAAAAAAATGTAATAGAAAAGAAAATACTTTCGCCATAATAAAATTTAGCTGGAACCCCAAGTTTATCGCCATCAACAAGATGATCAAACTTAAATTTTATCATAACTTGATATACTATGTAAATTTTTGCTTCTTTTAAATCAATTTATTAGTGTCTCTCATAGAAGCCAAGTGGCGAGCCAGAGCATGACCCCTTGTCTTCCTACCTCTTATCATGATGAGAGTGACCTCTCATGTTAGAAGTATGATGACGCTCTTGGACCATAGTCATTTGTCCTTCACCACAATTGAAACAAACCTCATCCTGAAGATCAACCTTTGAAATAGCAAGGACTTTGTATGTGGCATGACTCGTGGGGTTTGCATGCCCATCTGATAACCATCTGACAATAACAAGTGGTGCTCCCGCCATAAAATTACCTACTCTCTCCACCATTGTTGTGCCTTGAATGAATCAAGTGATTCAACATGTGCTAGTACTTGGGATGGGGGTGGTTTAAATTCTCTAATCACTTGAACATCATTTCCAGTCTAGTTCCCATCAAATCATCATCATGCCTTCGTTCCTACTTTGTCATCACCCCACGCGAGAAAATATCATGATATATTGAGATAAATAAAGTGGGATTAATAATTTGTATAAAAACCATTTAATTAAAATTAATTTTTACTATATTTCTTAGAAACAATTTCAAAATCTACAAATTTAATAAAAATCATTAAATAAATATATGAAAATGACAAATATATTGATGGATTTTACACTATTTTAGTAGATACATTTTAGGTGAATCAAAATACACTAAACTAAAAGAGCATTAAATATCAACAATTGAATAAAATTTATTGGTTCATCTCAATAACGGCTTTGTTTATGATTCCACTATGCCAAGGGGGTTTTGGTTATGATTCCACCATGCCAAGTTTTGAATCTAATCTAAATTCTCAACAAAACAATTAATGCCTTGAATCCATTAAAACCAATAAATATAATCGTGTTTTGTAAGTTTTGTAAGTTTTGAAGAAAGTGAAAAACTTGTTGTTTTAAATATTACCTCATCTTCCCAATGATTTATTGGCATGGCTTTGATGATTGGTTAAAGAAAGAAAAAATCTTCATCTTTTCTGAATAATAGATCCACTCCCAACTTTATGAACGAAAAAAGTCAACCCACGCTAACCTAAATGAGTGAACTACTGAATAGCACCTCAACCCAATTGTAGCAACAATAGAGATGTGATTTGTTCTAGATACAATCCCACTATTTGGTAGATGTATTAACGACAACATGCTTCTTCACGAGATGGCTATAATAATTTTTTCAGGATATGTTCATAATAAATTTTCCACTCAATAGTCGCAATGAACACATTGACATAAAAGGAAAATATAACATTATGGTTGATAAATAATTTGATGCACTCCACGAGAGTCCATGTCTTCGCAATCAACACATTAGTATTAAAGGAAATATAACATTATGGTTGATAAATCATTTGATGCACTCCACAAGAGTCCACGTTGCTTAGACTTTGTGAAGTTCCTCTCAGTGAGGAGATGTGGTTTGAGGGGTACTCTCATCGCAATAGTACTTTCCAATAGTGTGGCTCCTCCAAATTGGGAGTTTGGATAGACATTCATTGGACCTCAATTTTAACCATTTCCCTTTAAAAATGATAACTAGTCTGCTAGTGTTTACTAAATTAAATCAATATTTTCTCCATGGAAGCTCCTATATTCAGTGGTTAATAGTAATTTTGATCTATCGTATACATACAATGGTAGATTTCCTCACAATCGACTTTTGATGATTAATAACCATTTATGTATCAATGTGTCTAGTTTGAAAATAAACAAAAGATTGAACTAATTGAATAATGCATATATTTGTTGCTACTATAGTTGATACTAGCGAATTTATGACAAACAAGACATATTAATACGCTTGCAAGAACATTTTGATAAATTATTTTCATCTATTTCAAGTAGTTTCCATGTGGTTAATTTTAGTGTTAATAAGGGCAGCATGAGCGGGAGCTAGGGGGTTGTATGACCCCATAGGAACTCGTGAAACAAGTTATGCTTGAGGATTAGGAACAACTTCGAACAATCATGTGAAATCCTTGGCACTATGAAATGATTAGAAATAGAAGTCAAGAAAGGCTACTCAAAGATAATTGTGATAGGGGATTCGAACATGACTATACAATTCCTAATTTGGAAAACAACACCTAAGGATGCCATTATGGGGAGAGTCATCCCAAGAATTATGTAAAAATAGGAGCACCTAAAAGAAATAATATATTTCCACGTTCGAAGAAACTTGAACTTGAAATTGATCAACAAGCTAATTTATCATGTATGTTAAATCCTAGAATGTTAAAAATAGGGGGGCTCATCAACCCTCACCACATCCCCTAATGAATATGGACAACTACATCAATCAAATATGAAAATCATTGAAGGACATGATGAATTCATGGGAAGTGGGGAGGACTCATGTGAATACCTATCCTCTGTATCCAAGACGATTGTATCACCCACCTCTTGTTCAGTGTAGTCTGTGTTTAGTATATCATGAAGGATGACCACATCGCGACGCCAAGGAAAGCAATCATACCACCATATGGAGGAAGGGAAAAATGAATAAGGGAGTGGCAACCTGCTAAGGGTGTATGTTCATTGCTTCCAAGAGAAGCCATATGACATGTAGCCAAAGATGTGTGTAGAGGATTCAATCCATGGTTGACCCTAATTCATCTTCAAAAGAGAATCAACACAAGAACAAGAGAAGGCTAGCTGACCTAGAGGAGAATGTTGGGTTTTTCACTTCGAACATTAAGCAGTGGGACTAGAGCATTGAAAGGAGAATGGAGGAATAAATACATGAGATTAAACACTAGTAATTGGAACGCAATTCACGGTTTGAACATTCCAAATCCATGCACGCTATGATGAATATGGAAATTAGATGCCTCATGGGGGCGGAGCAAGGAGAAAAATGATATATGGGATTTGTAGGCAGAGGTGCTTCAAATTAAAAGGGAATTAGCTCTAAGAGTCTATAGAGTCAGAACAATTACAAATTCGGATCGGCAGGGACAACTGTGGGACCTAAGCGTGAGGAGACTACAATTGACCAAAGACAAACATAACATCAATTCCTTGTAGAGAGTGCCAAAAATTCAACATCCCCAGCGTGCCCCAACTGTCCACTAGGTTCTTCAAATTACCATGTTTTTATTTGAGTTGTGCATTGGAAAGTAAAGTTTTGTTGTGACTATTTTATAAGAATTTATACAAGTAGAATAGTAGGTAGGACAAACAGAACAAGCATAAGCTTGACTGATTTAAAGGACTTTGCAAGTTTTTGAATTTTAGGAGTCAATTCAACCAATTTGAAACTTATTATGCATGTACTCTTGACTGGACAATTCGGTCGTGTTCCCCCTTTTTTTATTAATATAATCAATACTCGTTTTGGCTAAACAAAAATAGTGAATCATTTTATCTATCAACATTCTTTAATGAATGACTTTTGGTTGGTTGTGGATGACCAAATATTAATAAGCAAACAATGACAATATCACATACAAGTGGCAAATATTTTTAACAATGTTAAATATTACTTAAGTATAAAAATATTATTAGAAATTTAAATTAAAAATTTATTGTAGCATCTCTATGTTTTTATTTTGAATACAAAACTTAATGTGCTTCCCAACAAGAAAATGCGTGCTCAAAGTATGTAATATATTTATAAACTTTGAGATCGATTATTCTTTCATTTTTATTACTAGATGTGTTGTTCTAACCTAGACCTAAGTATTTAGATCCTTGTTTGCCATAGTGTCTTTCACCTTATAATGAGTTATGTGCCATGCATAACTATTAATAATTATGTTGAAAAGGACATAAGTTGATCCTATCTAGATCACAACACAACAATTTTACCTCGCCGTAATGTACGATCCTACGGTTGGTTTGTGTGGAATTCGAAGTCTTCTTAGTAAGGTATATATTCAAATTATTTATCATCACCGATAGCACTAGGGAGGTATTAATTAAACCCTAGTGAAGGTATTCATAACCGTCATTTTATTGATGTTAATTTAAGGATAATGGTTTGCCTTGAGTTTTATCATAAGGTTATTTGGGTAAAAGGAGCATTCTACAGTTTAGTATGGAAAATATTGTAATGTAGATATATGCTGGAAATTCAAAAGAATATACAACTTGCTTGTTGTTTTCTTATGATGAGAGAGTAGATCAATAGAATCTCACTATGGCCTCATATTGTTTTGTTTCTTTCTTTTACGTCAATATAACATGTGGGTATGGTTTGTTTTATTGACTTAGAATCTAAAAATGTTAATGGTTGTTTGTCTTAGAAAAAAGGACATGAGTTGAGAAATATGTCCAAATCATTTGTTCTGAGAAGTGTACAAGGGAATATGCTTCAACGATTTCTATTAGTGAGCCTCTAATTCTCTAGTCCATATTTCCTTCGAAAATTGTTTTTAATTGGAATAATATTACCTTTACACACTTAAGTCCAGCTTTTATTCAGTCCTTAGGAGTGGAGGGGCTCTCCCATGAAAGGGCTTATTTGAAAGGGGGAGATCTTTGTTTATATTCTCCCACGTATTCTATAGACTCTGCACATAATTTTGACCAATTAGGGTTCCTCTCCTTTTACTTTGAAGAGATAACCCTACCTAGGATTCCCTTTGCCCCTCTCCATCATCATCCCCCTCCATTTTAGATTTCCCCATTTTGCCTAAACATATTGAGATTGCAAAGACTTGCCCTTACACCAACTTCCCTCTCAATTCACTATCCTTATAGAGTCATCCCATCAAACCACATAATGACAAAGTGTTGTTATGTAATCCCTCTTCTCCTCAAGAGCTTACCCTAGACCCAAATATGCCCTTAGTAGTAAGGAACTAGGGATACATATCTCCTAGAGTTTTAGGATCAAGGGATCCTCTACCCTCTCATCTGAAAGGATTTTCTAGCACTATCGGAAGGAAATCTAAGATGAATATTTTTAAATATTTTAAGGATAAGGTTGAGATTTGTCTTGAAGGACATGATCCTGGTCATCCTTCTGTTATAGATCCTCTTTCATTTAATTCTAAGAGAATATATGAACTTTGCAGTTACTTTGCATAAATGAGCCATGATTCTAGAAAAAGGATTATCTCTTGAATCCCAGCGTATTTTATCCAAAATTCGAGGCTATAGATATATTATGGCTTCTTCCAGGGAGACTGCATCTTTGGAAGTTAGCTCAGGTAAACATCAAACTATTGAAGGAAACCTTAGAGAAATTATCCCCATTCTCTTGGGTTTTAAATGTTAATTATGTCTTTGAATATCAAAGGGATAGGGAATCCCTCAAAAAAGCAGGTCCTTAAGAGATTGGTGGGAGCTAATCATCCAGATATCTTACTGATTCAATGGACTTTGGATGTTGGTGATCATATTACTATTAAGATGACTAGATTGTTTCCTGGTTGGAATTTTAGTTGTTTTGATGCTATTGGTAGATCTAGAGGTCTACTTATAGGTTGGCAGAAAAATTATTACCTATGTCTTAACAGCTGGTCCTTTACATCTAGGTTGTAGAATGTTTTATTTTCCAGATAATTCGGTTGGGACTTTTATTTGATTAACATATATGGACCCAACACTCAAAGACAACCCTTTTGGGAGACAGTTTTTTAGGATTGATTTAATAGAGAATGGGCAGAGTCATTATTGGTGGAGATATCAATTTTTCCTTGAGAGAGATGGAATCATGTGGTACTCATAATCACTGAGATCCTTTGGATGATTATTTAATGAAGAAAATTGAAGATGTTAATATTTTTTATCCCCCTCCTTCAGTCATTAGACCTAGTTGGAGGAATTTGAGAACTATAGATAACATGATAGCCAACATGAAATTGTCATTGATGCCAACATGGACGTGCAGTGGCCCCACAGGATGTCATTGATGCCACCAAGTCCCACTTACAGTGCCTTGGATCACTTACAGAGTGGGTTTGTGCCTTGAAGCACCTTGTACCCAGTTGACAAGGTCCCTGTACCCACAAGGATGGATCTGGAAGCCATCACATTGTTGAAGATGTTGAAGAAGTCCATGAAGACTTGGAATCCCTGATAAATACCATGGTGCCCTTGCAAAGGTCATGGAGCCCACTACTTGCACTTGACATAGTTAGATGGCATGATGATGTGGTCCTGAGGTCTTGGAGATGGACCTAGTGTATAATTAAGATTTGGCATCCATATACATAATGGCATGATGGCACTTTGATGATAACATGGCAAGAAGGACATGACCATGAAGATCATGGCATTTGGACACTTGCTTGTTCTTGATGATGACCAAGCCCACCTTGAAGATGATACCAACTTATTTGAAGAAGCCTCAAGAAGTAAGGTAGGGTCGACCCTAAATAAGCTAATGTGTTAAACGCTGGAAGAAAACAAGAGACAGGTCGGCTCAAGCAAATATGTCAAGTCGGCTCAATTAAATAAGATATTTAAAATTAAAATATTCTTTATAACAGGTCGGCCCCAACAAAAATGATGTGAAAATTAATATAAATAAGCCCTCACGATTTCCTCTTAAATGTGAGTTCGTGGGAATTTTTTTTTGAGCTCTGAGATTTTTTTTACTCGCTGGCTGAGGAAATTTTCATCGGAGCAGCTCGTTAGACTGAGGAAGCTCGTTGTTATGGGGTTTTAATGTTTGCCTACAAATCGTTTGGGTTGTATCTCTTTGTTGTAACTTCAAATGTTCGATGATTGTTGAACATATGGGAAATGATCTATATAAATTCATGATCATTTTCGTTGGGCAATATTGAAGAAGGTGACAGGGTTGTTCTTTCTCTAAAATTCAGTCATTTACATTTGTGCTTCAGTGGAGAATAAAGGGGCAGAGGAGTTGAAGTAAAGTTCAGAGGAATGGGATTCACAATAATGTGGTACACCAAGAAGATGCTCTAAAATCACACAACCATACTCCTTCACGATGAGCTCGCAAGGGGTACGATGAATGTATGCGCTGAAAGAACCAATCACTTCTACCTCTGTCTATGATTTGAACCCAATACAATAGAGAAAGAGATATGAAAAAAACAGATCTCTATGAAATCAAGGTTAGACTGTGATCAAGTAAAAGATGAGGATGGAGTTTTGAATTATGAATAGAACAATAAATGATAAGAAGTCGATATTGAAGTGACACGAGCTCATGGACTTGAGAATATTTGAAATAATGACTTATAGCTGAGCAAAGTTCAAGGTCTGTTTACTTGATTTATTGTAGGGATTTTGACTGACAGAGGTTCTGGTTTATAGAAGACATAGTTGCATAAATAACTAGAATCCTGAGTAAGTGTTGAATGGAGAAAAAATGGTCACATGAATGAAGGGTTTACAAAAAGAGGCTGACAGAGGGCTTAAGGTTGAATCTTGACTGGGAAAACGAGGCTATTTCAAAGGCAAAAGTCTTTTTGGAAGAAGTTCTGGAGGTGTACAAGTCTATGTTCATGAAAGCTACTCGCATGCTTGGAGATCAGTTGGCTCTAGCTTGGATTGTTAAAAACCAGCCTTTGATTTAGGAATCCTAAAGCTTTTGTTGTTGAAGTTCATAGAGCACAGGTCCTCTTTTTACCATGTGCTACCTACAATCATTAGAGGAAATTTGGGGTCTAAAATGGGCCTTACAAGAAAACGTGCCAAAATAAGTTTTTGTGAGTTGGAATTCAAGAACCAATAGAATTTCAATAAAATAAGTCAACCATAATGGTTGAATTGACATATTTGTCATTAAAAAAAACTATTTTTTTTGTTCGTATTTTCGACATATCTCATTGTGTTTTTACTCAAATTTCAATCGGGAGAGCTCGTTGGATGTGGAATTTGATTCTGCATCCAACGAATACCCACACTACATACTTTTGACGGACCCCGCTACCCCAAAAACAAGAAATACCTGAAAAAACGTGATGAACATCATCATCACGTTTTTTCAGGTATTTCTTGTTTTTGGGGTAGCGAGGTCCATCAAAAGTATGCAGTGTGGGTACTCGTTGGATACGGAATCAAATTCCGCATCCAATGAGCTCTCCCGATCGAAATTTGAGTAAAAACACAGGGAGATATGTCGAAAATACGAACACAAAAAGTAGTTTTTTTTCTTTCTTCCTCCAAAATTAATCAATATTTTATTATTATTTTAACTATTATTTTATTATTTTCCTTAGGAGGCCCATTTTAGACCACAAAATTCCTCTAATGTGGACTCCGCCTGAAGGTGCAAGGCAATTTCATGGCATGCCTGAGGATGTCAAGCAGTCACAGGTTTGATGTCATCTACAGCAGCAGAACACAAACCTTTTGGGTCTTGATTGATGGAAGATGAATTAGATTAACAAGGCAGCCTTCCGAACTTTTCAGCAGTTAAAGGATATAATTTTTTGTTTGCTTGGGGTCTATCACAGCCCATGAAACAGTCTGAGTTTTGATGCAGCAGTATACTGAGGATTGTCCCGGTGATGACCAAAGAAACACGGTGGTTTTGCAGCAGTGGAGTAAAGCCCTAACCTCTAACAGTTCAAGCATTTGCAACAGCAGACCCGAATTATTTCTCAGAGCAGCAGCAGTATGATGATGATGATGTACAAGGTATGAACAATAAACAGTTTGAAGGTATGTATGCTATTCTACAAATGGTGATAATACCCTAGACCTATTGATGATGATGATGTATACCTTACACATACACAGTCAAGCCTGAAAGTGATGATTGATGTACTGCTTGATGATACAGTAAGATGATGATAATGATGTGCACAGTAAAAGTGTATGTATGTACAAGTATGAACAGTAGTATATGTATGTATGTACATTGAAGTGTACATGTGTGGAAGTGTACAAGTATTGTACTGTATTGAAAAATGTATAACGTGGGATGTATACAATAGGGTATGAACAGTATGAGTGATATGCAGTAAATGTAAGTGACATGCAGTAAGGAATATATAGTGGTATCTACTATGATCTATGATGCATGCATGATGCATTCTAACACTCCTTGATGACGATGATGATACACTCTATGATGATGATGATGCTTTGCTGATTAGTATTGTAGCAGTAAAGAATGATGAGCAGAGATGAGGATGTGCAACAGAAATTGACCAGTAGTTTGATAAGAAGATCCCAGAGAATGACCAGCAGAGATACATAAGCAGTGTGTAGCAGAGAAACGATATATCAGTATACAGTGATGCTTTGGCAATGGTTAGAGCAGATCCTTGTGAGCACATACTTGAACAACAAGTTTGACAGGTTGATGATAAGGACAAGTTGATGACAATGAGCAGCAGAACTGATTGATGATTAGCAGCGTTTGATTGAGTTGGAAAGTGGATTGAGGTGTTGACAAGCAGACCTATGACCTATAGCGTTGAAGAGCAGAGATTGATAATCAGTGATAGGAGCTGTAAGATGACTTGACAGTGAGCAGTGTTGATGATGAGCAGATGAGCATGATCAGAGTTGAGCAGATGATCAGCGGCATTGACCAGCAGCATAATAGATTGAAGAAACATATGATGTTGATGTAACAATAAGCCTTAATTGTAAATGCAAGCTTGTCTTGTTTTTGAGGTTAGGATACCTCAAACCCTTCTTAGCAGGGTCTAATAAAACCAGGCAGGGTCTTGGATGCAGAGTAGGTGCTCTACACATCAGTAGGTGTTGATTTTACCTAACAGTTGTAGCCGGACCAAAACTAATACAAAAAGATTACAAAATTATATGGTGTTGTGTTCTTTTGTGTTATGGTTCTTGATGATTTAATGCTATGTGAATGATGAAGTGAAATGAAATGATTATGAGATTAATGAAATGATGAATTGGTAGTTAATTGTGACAAGTTAAGAAAAGCTGTAAAATTGCTTTACACCGATTCACCCCCCCTCTCAGTGTCTAACATTTGTAACATACATTCCGACATGTACCATGGATTCTATTAGGAGGATTTGCTTCAATTTTCTTAGGGACGGAAATGAGAATCATAATGCTTATCCATTGATTGCTTAGAAAAGATTAACCTTTCCCAAAGAGCTAGGGCATGGGGTCTTAAATGTTATCCATCATTTTCTAGAGCTTTAGCTGCGAAAGGTATTAGGAGACTGATTAATGTTGTTGGTATCTAGGTTCAGGTTATTCATCAGAAATATATATATCCACTTTCTCTTGAACAATGGATTAGATTGAGGAACAATACTTCCAAAAATTTCTCTATCATCTAGAAGGCTATGGTCAAAGCATATGATATCATGGGTGATTGGTTGGAATGGAACATTGACAATGGTAAAAGGATTAGAGTTGGTAAGGATATGTGGCCAAGATGTTCGACGACTTACAGTATGCGTGTAGATATGCTGGAAATTCTTAACATAAGAGGTATTGTTTATCTATTCCAAGTTTATGACCCCCACAATTCCTCTAGAACTAAGCATCGATGGTACACATCTGAAGTCCTGGGTCTCAAAAGAGCGCACTCTATCCTATGGAATAATTATACAAAATCGATCTCACATTGACATATCTTTCTCATTGATTCCAATGACTCCTTAGTTTGGACTAAGAACATATTTGGAGGGACATATTTACTAATTCTGGGATATTTGGCGAAAAGACAAGAAGAAGAAGGCATTATGGACCCTCTTTGGTGGCATCAATCCATATGGAAGTTGAACTATCCATTGAAGACCAAATTATTTTTCTAGTTGGCTTTGAGTGGTAAAATTCTGGTGTGGGACATATTGGTTACTTTTCTTGACATTGGTCCAAGTCAGTGCTCTCTGTGTTGTGGAGCTTCTGAATCGATTTATCATCTTTTCATCCATTATAATTATATGAAAGATATGTGGAGCTATGTTGAACATTATTATGGTAGACAATTTATTTGGCAGGGTGATAGTTTGAATGAGGTTTCAGAGTCAGTTTAATAATATTTGTTATTCTGACTTTCAAGCTTTTTACCAGTCATCCTGGTATGGCGGGTATGGTTGGGTCGCAACCATGCTATATTTCAAGATTTTATTATTCCTCCTATTAGTTTTTCTAGCAAGAATGTGTCTATTCTTGATAATCTCCCTCAAAGCATTGGTTCGCCAAAACAAAGAAATATCATAGAAGAATATATTGACAAATCAATCAACTGGTGTTTTTTCGATGGAGCTTCGCCAAATGGGGAAAGAGGAGCAGGGCATATTCTTCATTTATCATAGGTTTCTGGCATAAATTTGCAACAGGTATTGGAAGGCATACCAACAATATGATGGAGATGAAAGCTCTCAAACTTGTCCTTATTTTGGCTCTACCTAAAGGGGTGCAGCTACTACATGATTTTTTTGGAGATTCTCGCCTTGTGATTGATTGGTTTGGACTTAAGAAGGATCCATAAAACATCATACTTAATCCTCTCTTTGAAGATTTCCTCATATACATGGGTTTATTTCAGGATATATCTTTTACCCATGTGTATAGGGAGAGAAACACGATGGAAGACTCCCTCTAAAAAATGGGTATTTTGACTACAGAAAACTGGTGGAGAACTTGGATTGGACAAGATGGTTTTGATACTAAAAATGAAACACAAGAGATGCCCACATAAGCTCTATTGAATTTTTTTTACACTTTTGGCTTTCTTGAAGTTTATATGTATCTGATGGATCTATCACTGATACTTTTTGGAGATTATTTTTATATTTGAAGTATATTTTGATCTTTTAAATGAGTTTCCCTTATGACGACTATGTAATGATTGGCCATGGCCATTTTTTGTACAATGAGATTTGTTAATGAAATGAATTATGATTTTTTTTCTTTCTGTGGAAAAAAAAGGAAAGTCCCATTGGGCATAGATAAAAGTGTCTCTTGAAATCCATCATCGATACATAGGTGAATTTGAGATTGTTAATTAAGAACTGAACCATGATCCATAATTAATAT
Organism: Pseudotsuga menziesii; assembly: GCA_001517045.1. NCBI lineage: Eukaryota > Viridiplantae > Streptophyta > Pinopsida > Pinales > Pinaceae > Pseudotsuga > Pseudotsuga menziesii. The sequence goes on from LPNX010630643.1 coordinate 342,096, forward strand.
TATCAATACTTGTTTATATAGGCTTAGAAATAGTTTATCCATAGGAATTCAATATGTACTTATGATTAAGAATTAGGTGCAACAGTCGAGGTAGACTCCGTGAAGCTGCAACAGAGTGGGTTTGACAGCGATTGTGTGCAACATGTAATCGGTTCGTGGGTTGGCCATGTAGTTGGGCTCCTATGGCTGAGGAAGGAGGATCAAATCCTCCTCTAGTGCTCCTGCAGGCTCACACACCCAAGGAAATTGAGGACATCAGAAAACTTGTAGAGGCTCATGGAAAGAAAACGTCTCCCATGAAACATAACTTTGTCAAGAAGGTCACAGAGATCCCCTCAGTAGCTCTCCCTAAGTCTAGATCATGCAAGACATCCCTAAACCTTTTCAGAAAAGGACTGATTGGCTAGTTCACAGGCCTATGGTCATCTCCAAGGGCAATAGAAGCCTTGATCAAAAGGAACTGGAAACCATTGACCGAGGAGGAAGCAAGCAACTTTTTTGTTGGAAAAGGCTTTTTCATCTTCATTTTTGAAAGCAAAGAATACAAAGAACTTGTTGCGCCTGCAACATTTTCCCAAAATTCTAAAAAATTTTGGGACCCTCCTTTATTTCGAGTTATTCATTTTCCTTGCCTAGTTTCATGCTCTTGGGTTTTGCTTAAGGATTTTTGGCTCCTTCCCGAATTTTGAATGCTAGAAATTGACTGGTTTTTCATAGTTAGGATGTTTAAAGACTTCCATTGAAATTGAGTCCCTGTCATTTTGCAAAAGTTTTTGAATTTTTCGTTGCCAAGTCTTCATGTCGGACGCTTTTCTCCTTGTTTTCCCGACCGTTGCGGGCGTCTTTCGGTTCCTATTTCCCTTGCCCGCCCCGCCGTTGCGGGTGGCCTTCAGATCCTTCTACCCGTCTATCGCGCCGCTGTAGCGGAGGCTTTTCGATTCATAGTTGGCTGTGTCGAGCCCG
>LPNX010630644.1:0-29001 GCA_001517045.1 Pseudotsuga menziesii
CTTTTCTTCCTCCAAAATTAATAAATATTATTTTATTATTTTAACTATTATTTTATTGGTTCATTTTAGGAGGCCCATTTTGAGTTGAAATTTTCTCTAATGTGGCCCCATTTGCTGGTCAAGCAAAAAGCAGGCTGCCATAGCACTATCTTCAGCAGAGGCCGAGTATCGAGGAGCGGTGAATGCTTGCATCCAAGCAGTTTGGTTGCAAGGCATTCTTTCAGAGTTTGATCTTGGTAGTACTTTGTCCATTGTCCTATTTTGTGACAATCAAAATACTATTAAGATATCCACGGATCCAGTTACCAGGTAGAGGACCAAGCATGTAGAGATCCACATGCACTATACCAGGGAGCTAGTGCATGACAGGACCATCATTCTGCAATACTGCCTGACTGATGAGCAGATTGCAGACATCTTCTTCAAGATCTTTTCAGAAAAGAAGTTCACTTACCTCCGTTCACTGTTGGGGGTGAGCTCATCAGGGTGATTTAGACTACTTTCAGTGTTCAGCTTGAGGGGGGGTTTTTCCCACTGGGTTTTCCCTTTTTTCCTCACTTAGTTTGTTTTGAGCATTGTTTCAGTTTCAGCATTGTACAGGGTGACCTATGGCCTTAGTTGTCGGGGCCTAGCATTTGTATGCATTTGTGTTTTCTAACTCCTCCTGAGTATAGCTTAAGGGGGGGGTGTTGGAGACATTTACCACCATACACACTCTTTTTGGTTAAATTGGCCTAGTTAAACCACTATCCTAAGTATAATTGACATTAATTGACATCAGTGGAGCATTAATTGACATCATCCAGTCACACCCATGTCTACCTTCAGTCAAGGAGGCTAACTTAGCCTTCTCCTACATTCGGGGAGGCTAACTGGAGCACTCCGGGGGTGATCTGAGTGATATTAATGCACCTAATTGCTAATTGGTGGTTACAATCAGTTAAACAGCTCAGTGAAGGTGCCTCCATTCATTTAATTGATTATTTAATGATTAATTAATGAACTGGAGTCAACAGGGGCGCCTCCACCAACTTCTGATGTTCAGTTCAGCTTCAGTTAACCTCATCGGGGTTCATTGAAGCGCTAGCACTTGATGGTTGGCTTGCTTTGACATGTGTCTGATCTCTTTCAGTTGAGACTCAGTCATTTATTGCACTCCGACTTCAATTAGGGTTTACGTGAGTCAATTAGGGTTTTGATTAGTGGTTAACTGAGTGTGAACCATGGCTTACGTTCAGTTAAGCTAGACTCACTCATTCAATTCGAATGACCTCCTTGAGGATTCAAATTGCTCATTCATTTATGCCTGTAGCATGACATTGTAATTGTAATCATTCATTCTTTATGTGAATACAAAGCGGCTACTATTCCTGTAGACCGATTACACCATTTCATGAGTTATTTGTTGATTAATCTTTGATGAGATTGATTCTTTGTTCCTAGATCAATATACAAGATTAATAGGTAGATGTTTAGAAGCCAGGCTATATTTGGTGCAAGTGTCCATAACTCTGTTGAGGAGCTCACTAGCTTAGCAGTCATCCTTTCCAGCTCCTTTGCAGCCTGATAAACCCAACTGTGTTGGCTTGGAAAAGTTTTGTTGTATCCTTGGCTATGTGTGAGCCTGCTAGTGTTGCTTATTCCTTGTGGGAATCATGCCCAGCTCGGGGGTGGCAGTGTTGCTGAGAGATTGAGGAGCACACTGGCCTATGGTTGGGTGGAATGTTGCAGCGACATAGCTGGCTACTGGTCGAGCTGCTTTCCAAGATAAGTCTCTCTTATGCTAATCTCTGCATTGTATTTGTTAATGAAAATGATGAGCATGTGTATGCTTCCGCTGTATCTTAAATATTTATGCATTTGTGCATGTATTAGTTCAATGCATTTCATTTTATGTTCATGGGGTTTGTTAGCCTGAATTGATAGAGGTAATGTCGTGTCCTCTTCGTCGGGATGAGGACCTGATAGTATGTAAACTGAAGAAAGCCTTGTATGGACTAAAACAAGCTCCAAGAGTCTGGTATGCCAGAATGGATGGATTTCTCTATAGCTTGGGGTTTTCCAAAAGTACAACTGATTATAACTTGTACTTTAAAGTTGTTCATAATCATGTCGTGATACTTGTTCTATATGTAGATGACTTGTTTCTTACAGGTGACGAACAATTGATAAACCAGTGTAAGAGAGAGCTTACCTCTGAATTTGAGATGAAAGATCTCGGATTGATGGATTACTTCCTTGGCTTAGAAGTCTGGCAAAATCCAGGTGAGGTCTTCATGACACAAGGAAAGTATGTAGTGGATATTTTGCAGAGATTTGGGATGCAGGACTACAAGTCCATGAGCGTACCAATAACTACCAAATTGACAAAGTTGCGGGACTCGACCTCTAGTTCACAGAGTGTGGACTCTACTCTATACAGACAGCTCATTGGTTCCCTGATGTATCTCGTGCATACGAGACCAAACATTTGTTACACAGTGAATGCATTAAGTCAATTCATGTTCGATCCAAAACACATACACTTGGTAGCTACCAAACATGTACACTTGGTATACTTCCAGCAGTGGAGTATTGTTATTTGGATATTATGATTCAGATTGGGCTAGCAGTGCAATTGAGCGAAAAAGTACCTCTGGTTATTGCTTTAGTATGGGATCAACAATGATCTCTTGGTGCAGCAAGAAGCAGGGTTCCATAGCTCAGAGTACAACTGAGGCAGAGTATATTGCTGCAAGTGATGCCTGCAAGGAAGCAGTTTGGCTCAGAAAATTGTTATCTGATCTATTCAAGGGAAATCTTGACTCAACAATCATCCATTACGATAATCAGAGTTGCATAAAGCTTTCAGAGAACCCAGTTTTTCATGATAGATCGAAACACATTGAAATGAGGTATCATTTCATCAGAGACCTAGTGTAGAGAGGTGCTTTGAAGTTGCAGTATATTTGTACAGATGAACAGATTGTAGATATATTGACCAAGCCTCTGGCAGCATCAAAATTTGTGTACTTTCGTGACAAGCTTGGTATGGCAGAGAATGCCTCTCTCACTGAGAGGGAGTGTTGATTTTTCTGAGCAGCATCGAGAGTCATTCTCTTAAGAGAATGGGGCCACCTGTTCTGGGACCACGGTGAAGACTCAACCCAGTGTTGAGTGACCATTCTGGTGAATGGTAAATATCTAGTCTGGGACCATGATATAGACCCAACTCTTCCCTGGGTAGACTCAACCTAGTGTTGAGTGACCATTCTGTTGAATGGTAGACATCTGGTTTGGGACCATGATGTAAACCAGTCTAGTACTGGTAGACTCAACTTGGTTATGAGTAGCCATTCTCTTGGAGGATGGAGGCGCTTGGTCTATTACCAGGAATGCACTGTAAACCCTAGACTGGGTCTAGGCATGTGTGTCACTCTGATCCTTTATCTATGGGCTTTGTGTACTTCTCCAAGGATCAACTACCCTTGGCTAAGTTACCCTTGTACTAGATCTAGGTGTCACACACAACATGTGAGATAAAAGCATTAGTAACTCTCTTAGTTTATGATGATGTACTTTTGGAATAAAAAAGACCACAAGGGCACTTGGAAAAAGGCTAAAGTCAAGAGTAAAAAATAAATAAAGACTTTTGGACCACAGGAAAAGGACCTTAGGTGAAAGTAAAAAATAAATAAGGACTTTTGGTAAAAGTAAAAAATAAATAAAAGACCTTTTTTTGGTTAGAAGAAGTGAAATTAGGAAAAGGTTAAAATATTATTATTTTATCTTTTCTCATTTTGGCCCACTTACAGGTGAATGAAGACTATAAAAGAAGATCAAGTCTTCTCATTATTATACATTATTTTTGGCTCTCACAGGTGAAGCTGGTTTTTATGCTAGGGCATCCATCTTTCTCAGCTAGGGTTTTCATCAGCAGAATTATTCTTAGCATCTGTGGCGGTCTTACCTTCTTCTTAGTAGCCTCCAGATCTACTTCAACAGCCTCCTCTTCTTCACGACTACCCCACATTTTCTCACGAGTAGTCTATTTAGTGCTCGGCCCTCTCTTTATCTTCCTTAGGGAAACCACCCGTGGAGGGTTTGACTGCTAGCAAACCCTTGGGTAGCCTCCGAGGCAACCTGTGAGATCTGTGGGATGCTAACAGTCTGCTACAACAGCTGTTGGCAGACCCTTTAGGGCCTCGGGCTGTCAACTGACTGACCCGAAGTGTCACAGGTAGCCTTTGAACCTACCCAGCAGGCTTTGGGCAGAAGGACGGGAAACAGGTAGCAGTAAGGCTGCAAATCGAGTAGACTGGGCACAGAAGGAAGACATCCGGGCAGGGCAGAAAACAAACGGGAAGTCACTATTTTGAATTCGGGCAGGCCCTAATTATTTTTCCGGTAGATCTGAGAATTGGAATTCTAGAAGTTGACAAATTTGGGTAGGCCCTGATTTTTACTGGGCAGATCTGAAAATTTTATTTTTGGATAGACTATTTTGGATAGTCCTTTACAGGCAGATCTGGAAATATCTACTGCTAGGGCTTGATATTCTTGCTCTGATTTTTACTGAGAAAATCTTACTGTAAATTGAGGTTAAACCCAGATTTGGGTTTGAGGAACTTTTTGAAGAATTTCCTAAGTCATCTCATTTACGAGATGAGCTACTAATGCTTTTTGGGGTTTTTGTCCTTTGAATGTTTCCCTAGTGAAAAAATCTTGTGTCCATTTTGCTGATGTGATGAATGTTATTCTACTGCACTTGTTATCAGTTTAAGTTATTTTGCAAAAAAATTTAAGTATTTCTGCTAATGCTAAAATTCAACAAATCGTACCCAAGAGATTATAACAATTAGCCACTTTCTTTGTACAACAATCCTCTTGAAACAACCATGAACTACTGTAGATTCTCTTTAGCAACTCAGATATGACGTTATTTGTATCTAGTGATGCACCCCCTTGTAGACTAAGGTAGATGGTCCATTGTTGATGCCTTCCTTGGTGTCCAAGTCACTCCACCAGAGTGTGTGTCCCCTCCACAAGTTGACTGTGCCCTTCTATTAACCACAATAACCAACAGTAATTCAACCCTCAGATGATCGTGCCCTGCTATCAACCACAATAACCAACAGTAATTGAGCCCTCTCCTCAACGATTTTTGACAGCAGTAGTGAATGAATAATGAAGCAAAATTTCCCTTGAACTCAATGTGCCCCTCTTGGCAAGTGTACCCTCCAAGATATCACTGGTGACTACACAAAACCTTCACAAACTGCTTATAACTTCTTCCTCCTTCATGGTACTAAAGTGTAATGGAAAAATCTGAGTGATCTTGCCTCTCAAGATCAATTAGGGTGGATACTTTCACCACCAATACTAAATTCTTCTTTAGGATTTGTTATCAACTAAGTTGTAGACAGGGCTGTCGTGAAGGTTAAGAAGTGTGGGAAAAAGTAAAGTAGAAGCCCTAGTGTGGTTGCCGAGACCATGAGTAGGGAAGACACTAGTTGTTGCTGCCACGTTAGAGATAGATAAAAGATACCAGCAGATAGCCACTGAAAATTTCCTTAGTTGAATAGATCAAATGATGATGATTTCAAACCAATGAAGATCACCAATATTTATACTTCATCATCGGATGGTAAAACCATAAAAGTAGGAAGTCAACAATTCTTTTAATCTTTTGACTTTCACTTTAATCTTTTATTTTCTTTGTTCACTTTCACTTTTGATCTTTTATTTCTTTCTTGACTTTCACTTTTAATCTTTTATTTCTTTCGACTCTTTTTTTTTAATATTTAATCTTTTAACACATGGTTCTTTAGTTGGACCAATGTGATGGGTGCATGGACCCTTAAAGGGGGTTGCTTGGTTTAATAAGTCATCAAGAGAACATCTCGGTCTCTAAGCAAATCATCAAAACAAGGAGGATTATTATTTGTTCATCTCGTTCTCCTCAATGTCACCAAGGTCTTGTGTTAGGTATTTCAACAAGCGGTAGCCAGTCCCTTGAGAAAGTCCCATAGCCCATATATCAAGGAGAGGAGTGCATTAGTTGCTTAGACCCAGTCTAGGGCTTATACTAGTGTCCTGGCAACTGACCAGGTGCTTTAGCCCTAGGCTGCATTAAGTTGACCCAGAGTCAACGACTTGGTAACTGACCAAGTGCCTCCACTCTCCCATAGAGTGGTTCTCAGCCCCAAGCTGAGTTGTCAATCCCCTATTGAATCACGTTCCTGGTAACTAACAAGGTGCCTCCATTCTCCCAGAGAATGGTTTTTAGCCCGAGGCTGACTCAAGTTCTTGGTAACTGACTAGGTGCCTCCATTCTCCCAGAGAATGACTCTCGATGTTGCTCAATAATCAACATTTTAATGTTGGGGTTGGTATCTGGGGTTCCTAGGGGTGGGTCACTGGGTCACATGACCCCCCACTTGTTTTCTACCCCTTTGACAGTTCTTTCAATTATGTGGCTATTGCCTCCTCTTTCGGTCACCTGGCACACCCTTCTTGGTCCTCTTTTAGCATAGGCCCTCCTTCCTTGGGCATTTTCCAGTGATGACGCCATCTCTTCTTCCAGGTCTTACTGCTTGATTTGGGGGCGCGGGGGCGTTGAGGGATTATCAACATTGTCGGGGTTAGATGGGGCGTGGCGTCTTTCCCCTACTTACTCCAGCCTTCTATTCGGAGTAATTGCTCATTTTTAGCTATTTTAGTCATTTTTGGGTAAACTCTGGAGAAATGCCCCAAGTTACCCACAAATTTCATTATTTTATATTATTTGATGTTATAATTTTAAGTTGACATTTTATAATTTCAAATTGACATTTTAAGGCAGTTGGCTTGGTTTATTTGTAAAAGTGAGTGTGAGAACATATAAATAGATCTCCTGACTTCATTTTCAAATCAGAACTTATGGGACAAAACTTCATTATGTTACTTTTTTACCCTAATTAGTTTCTTGGAGTGATGCACACCTCTTGGAGTTCTAGTCTCTTGCTCTTGTGCATGAAAACTAGATGAATTCTTTGGTTATGCTCATGCTTGGTGAATGCTAAGAATTGTTGGAAGAACACATAGCTCAAGTAAGTCAAGGTTTCGTCTTCATGGTGTGAGGTAGGTGAACTTTTATATCTTGAATGGTTGAATGGTAGCCCTAGGGCTGCATTTTACTTGAATAGAACCTCTTATCTACCTTTCTATCCTCTTTACATGGTGGAAAACTCTCCCGAAGAGGAGGTTTTCCTTAGCTTAGCCTTGGATCTCCATTTCTGCCCTAGACTAGGTTCTTATAACTATCCCTAGGGTTTGTTATAAGAAGTCCTAGTTTAGTAGACAAGGAGATGTAGTCTAAGAGGAAAGATGGTAACCTTCCTTTAGGCTAAGGTTCTTGCATTTTCATGTGTAATTGTTGCATTTTGCATGGTAGATTAGGTTAAATTTAGGTCTGCAATTTTATGTTTAAACTTTAAAACCTTAAAAAATATTTTTTTCCCAATTTTGGCCTCCCTAGAATTTCGGCCCTCCTCCTTACAAATTCGGCCTGCCCTTTTTGTTCCTAGAAACCCTAGGGCAAAATTCTAGGAGCCCTAAAACTCCTAAATTTTTTATAAAATCCTCTAAAAGCCCTAAAAACAATCATAAGTCCTAATTTCCTACCTTAAACCCTTTTCTAACAGCCCCAATTCTCCTCTTTCTACCCTAGGCCAGCCTTTTAAGGCCTTGACCTGCCATCTACAGTCACCTTTCTCCTCTTTCCAGCCCTCTTACTACCTACCTTTTAGGACTACTACAACAACAGTCTGTCACACCTCTTGCTGCCCATAATCTGGCATAACATAAGATATCAAAAGGACAAAAACGGGTTAGCAAAAGATAACTTACACTTGGAACAAAAGCTCTTACATTTTGTCGAGCAAAAAGGACTGAAAGTGATACTGATTTGCATGCTACAGGACTGTTATATCAAAGCTAGTTACAGTGTTCTGAATTTGCTAGCAAAACTGCTCTTTGATTAAATTTGAGTTGGATGATACCTAAAGATGCTAAATACTATTTGAACTTTGAATAACACAATAGTTTGGTAATTATTAGACTGTTTACTGCTGCTGACCACTGCACTTCACTGGCTATTAATGATTGCCTTAGTTACATTTATTGCAGAAATACTCATAAAATTTACTTCTTCATTTGATGAATGATTACATGCCTAAGGTAATTGTTTCATGAAGAAAGTTTGCTATAACAATGCCAAATTTTTCTCTGGTTTGATAATATCTTCACCATTTCATAGTATGTTTTCTTCTCTTGACTCCATGAAAGACACTCGTCGCTAATACAGTTCAATAGAAAGATCTATCTGGTTGTCTAAGTGTCTTGCAGAATACATAAAGTGTTAGTTTTGTACCTAGGGAAGTGTTCCCCTAAGTGACTTTAGCCTTAGTCACTTAGAGAGGGGAAATAAAGTGACCCTTGCATTAAATGGCTTAAGTGACATTTAATTTGACTTTAGAGTATAAAGTCAATTTTTGATAAATTTAAGTGGGTAAGTGAAATTAATATTTTAGAAATAAAATATGAGCAATTAATTTCAACCGTAGATCTAATTCATTCTTAGCCTTTGGATTAGATGTCTATTCACCTACCTAGGGTTATGAGCAAAAAGCAAGGGAAATGCCATTTGCATTCATTCTTGTGAGAAGAGGAAGAAGAGAGAGTTGAAGGAGAGTGTGGGCACGAATTTCGAGACAACAAGCCGAGAGTGATTTTCAGTGGGCATGAAAATTGAGGACATTAACTGCTGGCATAGATTTCGAGGAGTGTACGGCCTCATTTATTGCAGGCACAAAAATCGAGTGTACAACCAGCATTAATTGTGTGCACAAAAATAGAGTATGACCTCATTAATTGCAGGCACAATTTTCGAGGATAAGTACGGGTGCATTTATTGCAGTCCATACAGTATGGATTTTGCACAGTTTTCGAGGGCAGTTTTGGGCACGAAGTTTGAGGACAGTACAAATACGAGTTTCGAGGCTGCATTCAGTGTTTTCTAGGCACATATTTCGAGGATTGTACAGAAGCAATTAATGTTGTCCGTACTGTATAGATTTCTAGCATTTAAAGGCACTAAAATCAAGAGCAAAATCTTTCCAGTTCTGCACAGAAATCAAGACTGAAGGTTGCTGCTATTTCAACACATTTTTTGATAAAAATATTGCACAGAAATTGAGGCAGCATTTGCACGGAAAACAAGGCATCTTGCTGGGTTGAGATAAGTCGGATTTTGACTATAAATGAATGTCTGATTTTTTCCCTAGAAGCTTAATAAAAATTCTTTCTCTCTTTGACTGGTTTTCCCCTTGTGGGTTTTTCCAAGGCCATTGGCCAAAATTCCCGAGTACTGTGTGTTGAATGGCGTGCTGATTATTTATTTTCTGTCAGTGAAAAAGTGAAGTTATAGCAGTGTTTAAAGTTTGAAAATTTAATGTTTATTTCTAGTCATTTATTTTTCTGAGAATGAAATAAACTGTGACAAATTTTATTTATAAACCGGAGGGTGAAAACTTGAGAAAAATCTACATGGTATCAGAGTTGAGTGGGGCAGAAAACTAAATAATTGCAGACTAACAATCATTTCTAGAATTCAGAAAAAAAAACTTTTGTGACAGTAGTACATTTTGCCGAAACTTGTTCTTTGAGAAAAATGACTTCTGTTGGGTTGAGAACTGAGGATAGGTTGGATGGGGCAACGAACTTTGTCTCATGGAAGGCCTGGATTTTGCTTTTGTTGAAAGAGAATGAGCTGTGGGATGAGGTTGTCAATAACACTACAACTCACCCCATTGTCATTCCCAATGCTACTGCTGATCCAATAGCAGCAACTGCCTTTGTGAAGAAGGATATTAAAGCCATGAGGATTATCTTAGATGCTGTTAAAGACCATGTTATTCCACGCATTTGAGTGAAGGATCATGCACATGAGATGTGGAGTGCTTTGACCGGGTTATTTCAGAGTTCTAATGAGAATAGGAAGATGGTTCTTAGGGAGACGCTGAAGAATATCAAGATGGTCAAAGGAGAGGTTTGTATGACTTATCTTAGTAGGACCTCTCAGGTGAGAGATGAGCTTACAGCTGTGGAGGTGGTGGTTACTGGTCCTGAGCTAGTGCGTACAGCCTTGAATGGGGTGACTGCACCTTGGGCTGTGTTTGTATAGGGTTTGGTGGCTAGAGAAAACTTACCATCTTGGGACAGGGTCTGTGATGGTTTTGTTCAGGAGGAGACTCAGAGGGGTTTCTTGCAGTGCAGTAGTTCTACTAGTAGACATGATGAGGAGGATGTGGCATTAACATCGAAGGGGAATAAAAAGAACAAGAAGGGTCCCAAAAAGGGTGGGGCCAAGCAGCAGCAGGATGGGCAGAAGAAGGATCTGAGCACTGTAAAGTGCTTTTCATGTCACAAGATGGGACACTATGCTGCTACGTGTCCTAACAAGAAGAAGAAGAAGCAGCAGTAGATAGCAGCTTTCGCGGAAGTCGATGACTTTGCCGCAAGATTTCCAAGTGAGTTTTCACTTTGCACTGGGCATATAGAGAGAGAGAGAGAGAGCATCCATTCTCACCAGTGCGGATGTTGACAGACAGAGGGAGTTTTCTTGTGTGACATACCATTCTTACAGTGCATCCTACTTTCAGCACTTGGTATATAGATAGTGGAGCCTCGAGCCACATGACAGGTGCTTGTGAGATTTTCCCTGAGCTTTCACAGCCAGAGACAGAGGTGGAGGTTGTGTTGGGACGTGACTCAACACTCAGAGCTGTTGGTCGTCGGACCATTACCTTTTAGAGGGAGTCCATGGGTCCCATGGTGTTGCAAGATGTATTGTATGTACCTGGGCTGAAGAAGAACCTAGTGTTAGTTTCCATGATCGAGGATCAGGGTCTTGGGGTGTCTTTCTTAGATGGACACGTGCATATGTTTCCCAAGACTGCAGGACCATCTACTTCAGTTACCATTGGAGTGAGATATGGGAAATTGTATAGGCTCTTATTTCAGCCACAGCTTACCTTGGCTCATAGCAGCAGCAGTGAGCTTTGGCATAGGAGGATGACTCGCATCATACAACCTTGGGGTGGTTGAGACACATGGTTACAGGATTACTGGATTTCAGCACAAGGCAGAGTGATGTGTGCAGGGGGTGTGCTTTGGGAAAGTACACCAAGACTGCTTTTCCGAGCAGTGATAGCAGGTCAGTAGGGGTCCTTGACTTGATACATTCAGACTAATGCGGACCAATGTCTTTTGTGTCCTTGAGAGGATACGAGTATTATGCGACGTTCATTGATGACCAGTCCAGGAAGACCTGGATCTACTTTCTGAAGAGCAAGAAGTCTGAGGAAGTCTTGCAGAGGTTCCAAGAGTTCAAAGCTCTTGTGAAGAACCAAACAAGGAGGAAGATTTGAGTTCTTAGATCGGATAACGGGGGTGAGTGTACCTCCAAGGAGTTTGATGGATTTTGCAGACAAGGAGGGTATCAGGAGACAGTTGACAGTTCTGTATACTCCAGAGTAGAATGGAGTAGCAGAGAGGAAGAACAGGTCCATTGTTGGAGCAACCTGAGCTATGCTACATGACCAGTCACTTCCTTTCTTTCTCTGGGCTAAGGCTTACAGCACCGCTATATATCTTCAGAACAGGAGTCCCCATCGTGCAGTGGGGAATATGACACCTGAGGAGTGCTTTTCGGGCAAGAAGCCTGAAGTTAGCCATTTTTGGATATTTGGTAGTTTGACTTACCCTCATGTCCCTTCAGAGAAGAGGACAAAGTTGGAGCCCACTGCAAAGAAGGAAATCTTTGTGGGCTATAATGAGACTTCGAAGGCCTTCCGCATTTACCTTACGTCTTAGAGGAAAGTGGTGGTGAGGAGTGATGTGAAGTTTGAGGAGGAGCGGGCCTTCAGGAAGTCGAGAAAGTCAGAGCAGGGAGAGTAGCAGGTCCCTGCACCTTAGGTTGTTTCACAGGTTCCATCACCACAACAGTCAGGATCACAGGTTTCAAGGGTTATAGGACTGCACAGTGTTGGCACAGGTTCACTAGGTTCAGTTGTTTGGCCAGCAGGGTCTTCGGGGATAGGTGATGGGTGTACTATTACAGGTACACCTTGTTATCACCCGCCTTGTAGTTGCCTGTGTGAGGTGGATCCAGGATGGATGGTAGAGGGGCAAGCAACTAAGGGGTGGAACCACGACTGCCTAGGCTCCCAAATGGATGGTTGTCACGCCAATCAAGGAAGCCTTCACTTTATGTTATCCTAGTCCAAGACAACAATGGGGGAGACCCAGATCTGCTCCTGACAGGAGAGATCGGACCTAGACACCAGAAAAAGATCAGATGGGGCTTCAGGATACTTAAGGTGCAAGGTGAATGGAAACCCTAACTCTAGGGTTTAGGTACTAGCAACTGGTGAAGATGACCACTGTCTTGGGAAACGTAACTGTGACAGGATGAGCAAGAACAGAGTTGGGACTGTCTAGTACCAAGGAGACAGATTCAGTGAAAGATAGTTGACTTGAGCTATCAATGAGTGCTGGCAAAGGGAATGGGAGGAGAGCTTAATGATAGCGCTAGCTAGGAAATCAGTGCCTTGTGTGTATTGGGCAATGGAGTCAGCAACAACCCAACGTTTCAGTGAACCCACCTAGGATACACCTTGATCTATGAACCCAGAAAATAGTTAGTCTGGACAAGCTAAGGTACAGGAAAATCAGCTCAATGGAAGGCTAGCGCTAGGGCTTGGAAAGACAGATTTGCAGTTCTAGGGTCACTTGGAGGCTAATAGCTCAGGGTTGAAGGAGAAATAAGGTTAGGGTGACCTGATCTACAAGCCCAAATCAGAAAATCAGCAGAAAAATCAGATCCGGACAAAGTCAAAATTTGATGAGGGGGCAAGGGGGCTGAAAACTGATTTTTCAGATCTAGGGAAAACCGGAAAGAACTAGCTCAGCATTGGAGGTGTTCTGAAATGATTACACCCTGATCTATTAGACTATCTTGTCAGATTTCAGAAAAAGTCACTTCCGAAAAAGTCCAATTTTCAGTGAGGGCGCTAAGGCTGTTTTAGTCAAAAACTCAGATCTAGGTCAAATAGCCAAGAATTTGTACAGCGTTGGAGTTGATTTGGACTATGTGGGACCCGATCTATCTGTTTGTGAAGTCAGAATTCAGAAAAAATCAAAACCCTAGCAGGTCAAATTTTCAGTGGGGGTTTATGTAGTTTTCTGGCAAAAATTCAGATCTAGGTCAAACCAGCAGGAGTTTGACCAGCGTTGCAGTTGATTTGGTGAAGGGAAGGCCTGATCTATGAAACCCAGAAATGGTTTGGCCAAAGATCGGACGATTCTGCGATTTATTGCTTTTTAGGGTTTTTAGTATTTTAGGAGTTTTCAGAAAAATTTGAAGCAAAGCAAGGTACAATGGGATAAGATCTGAAAAGAAGAGACTTACCTGTTAGATCTTACCTAGAAAATCTTGTAGAAGTCTTTAACAGTGATGATCTTTGCTATCCCGATCAATTCTGGAAGATCCCCGTGATTTCTATGGCATATGCAAGCTCCAAGCCACCAATGCGCCCCCTACCCTGCATGAGCAAACGTCAACCATATCAGATTTGCTAATACAAGATAAAGAAACTGAATGCTACAAGAAAGTAAAACGAAGTAATCATAGATCACAATGAAACTAATGAAAACCCCTTGATCCAAGACAAAGAAAACCGAGCGAGTTGAGGTCCCCCTACAAAAACGCTCTAGCCAAAATGCCCTCCTGTAGACAAAACAATGATAGCAAAAAATATAGATCTCACAAGAATTTCCACAATGCTAGGAAGCTGAAGATTTTCCAATCACCATTTGAGAACATCAAATGCAAAGCAGATCCAGAAAATTTTCACAAAAAAAGTCTTTTTATTATTCAGATCCAAGAGCCAAAGACCCATTACAAATGAGAAGCTCTCTCCTTTAAATAGAAATGAGAGAACCTCAATCATAACTAAATTCTAACCACTTTCAAAACGAGTGGCTAAGATTAAAAGATAAAATGTTCTAATCAATGGTTGAGATGAGCTCAACATACAATACATGGATCAATATAACCATAATTTATCAAAGTGGACTAACCCACCCAAAAAAGGTAACCCACTCAACAAGAAATAAATGAAAGCATATGGTGGGTCCAAGGAGTGTTTGACTAACTCCCTCTGAGTGTCCCCATGGCACAATAAAATAATATAACAATTTAATTCTTTGACTTTATGCCTTCTTGAGGAAATCGTGAGCCTTCCAAAAGCTCCAGAAAATAATATAAAAATGCCCAAAAATAGATGTGGGCCCAATCAGGAGCTGCAACTGTTGGAGAAGGTGTGGAGGACATCACTCTCATCATCATGACTCATCTCATGCCATTTCCTTGTCTTAGTAGCCCAAATCGATTTCTTCAATAGTCATTTAATCATATTTTAATCTACCTCGGGAAACGCGATCTAGCCAAAACAGCCTTCTAGGGTGCCTATGTTGTCAAACTAAGCCCACCAAGCTCTCTGGGATGGGGGTACTATGGTACAAACAAGTGGCTTCACCCCCCTATGCCCATACAACGCCCTAGGAGATCCAATTGAAACATCTCCCTGCTCAAAAATATCAATCTGTGAAGAAAAACTGCATCAGAAAGACAGAATGAGCCTGATCACATCTGTAAGTGCCCGGAACTGGAAATAAACTCTCATTAGACTCAGAGAGTCCAAATCCATCTAAGGTGTATATTCATACCCCTCATAGGTCTCTATTTGATCATCAATCATATCCAATAAACAATATAACCATCTGTGAATAATGAGACACCAATAATAACTCAGACTATCATCCATCTGCTGCAAGTGTAATAGGCTAAGACATGCTCTACAACTCATTTAAGTAACAATCACAACAAGTAGCATTCATTTCACTGGCGGTACATCAACCAATACATATATAAGGCTTTACATATTATTACTCAGACTTAGACTTTCAAGACTATACTCACTTCATAGCTGTAGCCAATTTGCTAGTGAAGGGTGAAGGGTGGAAATGACAAGGCTAAGGCAAAGGATGAATTCCTACTCAACATTATGACACTTTAGAAAATGGAAAGGGAATACTCACTATAACCAATGTTGGACAAACAACAACACAAGGAATGGCAGTGCCTCACAAATGGGTGAGTTGTTTAGAGAGTGCTTATTCAACTTAGGCATCATGACTACATCAAGATTGATCCAAGTTCATTAAGACCATCAATTTTATTCCATGGCCTTTTTGGCCTATATGACCCTTTGGGACTTCACCAGTGCTTAAAAGCACAGCTAATCGCAGCTTTCATCGGGGACATATTTATTTTTATAAGGTCAGCAATATTTAGATATAGCATATTTTTAACCATTGCTTTTTTGGACCTTTTATTATACCCTTCAAGGGGTATTTTAGCATTTCATTGCTCTTGCCCTCTTTACATATGTTAAGAAACACAGTTTAGCATTTTCATTTTCCATGGGCGCATATTCAATATTTTCAATACAGGTAGTACATGAGCTTTCAGTTTTAGCCAACAACATCTCAAGTGACCAAGGGGAGTTCTGCACAGTGCCAAACATTGGAACAATCGACCAGAATGATTTAGGCATACAATCCAACTCACCAAAGGCAAGTTTTGTCACCAACTCAGAGCCGAGACACAACATAAACAGGGAGGTTTGTCCAACAAAATTTCTAGCGGGGAAAAAGGTCCTCCATGCCATAAGTCAAGAAGTCGGTCGGGTTGAAAATTAAACTGGAAGGTAATGGATGGGTGGAGACAATGAATGATGGAGTCAACACTAGCAAGCCAAAACAATGGTGGGAATGACTACCTCTATTCTCCCTAAGGAGGGTTAAAACCAATGAGTATAGATCAAGAACTTCCAAGTCTAAGTAGGGACATCAATACATAATACAAGATACATCCAAGTCCATATAATTATGACCGCTAGATCATGACACCACAAGTTAATACATGTCACAAAAATCAGTATAAGAGCAATGATAGCCATAACATAATATAACAACCTGAGTCATAATCATGCAATACAATCCATCTAAGACACCATCTGTCCACTGAGAAAGAACTGATATAAAACTGGGCATCAATGACTGCTCTGAAAATGACATAAATGGCTACATCGGTCCTCAAATCTGAGTGTCCTGAGACTCGGTCCTAACATGGGAGAGTACAATAGTCCACTAATATAATAATGATCCATCAAAACTGCTCATCTCAGCATCTCATATGTAAGAGATCTGGCTGAAAAAAGTAGTGTCTGAAAAATAGAATATGGTAGCCTGGCTACTATATATGTGATAACATCTGGCTCCAGCTGGGACAAGGGCTCTGCTGAAAAGAGCGCTTGAGAACCTCAGAATCTCTGGTCCTCGCACTCTGCTTCTCGCATCCTCGATCAATCCATCCAGCTCTGCAACCGCTACCAAGAATGCCCTTGACTACCTGCAGCATGTATAGACCTATACCAAACTCACAGACCGGTCGTCAGAGCAATATGTGGAAAATATATACAATACTGAAAGTAAAGATGCATGAAACTAAAAGGCAGAAAATAAATCTAATCTATAACCATAACTTTCAATAAAAGTTTGAATTTTTTATTTTGCAGGATAACAAAATTACACTAAGAGCTTCAAAGACGAGCTTCAGGCAAAGATGCAAGGTTCTACACTACTGCCGGGAAGGCTTATTCATGTCCTACCTACCCTACTCTAACCAATTTAGACAAGTGTTAGGTAAAATCATAAATCCAATGCAACCACTTGCTGAACAAATCTATTGAGCTTTCTTTACAGTTAATGATACAACAAGTCAAAGATAGGTTGTAAGTAATGTGAATGAAAATTGAAGCTATTGTAACTTGTTGTTTGAAAATCAAAGAAAGATATGGATAAAGAGAAATGAAATCATGCCAGGGATGAGATTGATTGTTGTAGACTTCTTCCATCCATAGATCGATAGGATCATAAAATTTATGCAAGTTTAAATTTGATGAAAGAAAATAATATGATACATAATTCATCCCTCCTAGGCCATCATTTTTTCCCTCATCTTTTTGGTCAGCATACTCAATCATTCTCACATTATGATCAATGATGAAACAAAATAGGGACGAATTAGAAATCTTTAAACCAGAAATTGAGATTAACCCCATTTGTTGTTTATAAAATGAGAAAATATGGAATTGGTCTTTATAGAGCTTTTCATTCACCCAATCAAAGAAATTATCAAAGTTGAAAACATTATGCACCAAGGATGAAAGGAGATAAAACGCTTTTCCATTGACCAGTTGGCACTTTCTCGAATCTGTACTGCATGATACCATAGAGAAGGACATCAAGAGCTGGGATAGGAGGGTGGATTGACAAATTAAAACTTGATTTGTATCACCTAAAGGTGTTAACACCAATCTTGCATGTGATATGGGACATTTTCTAGAGAAATTGGCAAGATTGAAACTAACATTCCAAGAACTAAACTCACTATGATTAATCTCCTCAACCAAATCACTTAGATCAAAAGTATGATGGGGAATAGTAGAAGCATTACAAGAATCATTCCTTGGAGGCTCTTGATGATTATTTGGACACAGATTCTAGTTCAACAGATGTGACAAAGAAGGCTCTAGGTCAAGCTCGCTTACTAGTATATCATCACCATGTGGTTGTTCTTCTTGAGATTGTTCATTACATTCAACTGAGGATAAATGATCATCATCATTCATTTGATAAAGAAAAATATCACTATGTTCATTTCTATCCTCACAAGCTTGGTCTTCAACCACAATATGACCACATGATTGCTCTTCAACGGAAGTTTTATTAATTTCAATCTTTTCTTCTTTTGCAGTGATATGATCAAGCTCTGAATCCAGATTCAGATAGGTTGGATACTGACTCAAATTATCATCAATTAGGCAATGACTATGGAGTTGCTCTTTTAAAGGCTCTTCAATGACCTCATCAATGGAAGGCTCAACTAAAGATGTTTTTTGGTGGTGCATGCTAGGTTCCCTTCCACGGATCAGATCCAGGATTTGCTCTGTGACTGCTTCAGGTAATAATAACAGAATATCTCGTATGATTTGATTGATATCCCTCTTAGTTTCAGCATTGGTTGTGAAACATTATTCTCGAAGTACTCTGTAACATTCTTATGGATTGCAGGCACGCTAATAATTTGGAACATATCAGGAGAGGAATGGTCCAATTGAGAAAGCATATTGTCAATATATTGATTATCAATGGCACAATCATTGCTAGGCTGACACTCTAAAATTTTATCTGTGTTCCTACTCCAACTATTAATTAACAAATTTGTGAACATGTCATACCCAGTGATGGATCCTGGTGCTAAATGATCGAACCATAGTTGAACAAGGATTCTCCTAAGGCTCGCGTATAAACATCTTCATTGTTAGCACCTCTAGATTCCATGTAATCCCACAGAATATCTAGATGACTCTCAATAGATATATCTTTATTTCCATTGAACCAGGGCATCCTCCTAGTGTAATCATTTGGCATAGGATGAGGTGCCCTTGATATTTCAGAAAAGTCAAAAGGAGACTGTCTGTCTTGTTTTTTCACAGCTCTAGTTACTTGGCTGCTATAAGGATTTGATTGGGGCTGACTTCTAGGTTCATGGCGACTTACAGGTTCACTCGGGATGGTTGGGAAATCTCTATTGCATGGGTGAGGAAGTTGGTGGGTATCATAAAGATTGTGATAACTAGATTCAAACCCGTAGTCATGCTTGAGGTCATCCTCATACCTGTAGTATGACCTCCTTCAATCCCTTTCGTTTATTTGTCTTGTATTTTCAATCATGTTTTTGGTTACTTCCTTCATGTGCCTCAGAAATACATCTGAATTCATTATGATTTATGGTATGCTCTAAGAACTTAAGATTAATATGTTGGGTATGATCCTCAGTGGAGTCGTGGGGTAGAGTCGCCAGGTGAACCACACAAGTAATTCACCAAGAAAAGATATGTTGTAGGTAAAGGTGAGGTATGTTGAACTAGGGTAGGCCTCTACCTCCCCGGCAACGGCGCCAAAATGTTGGCAAAGAGAACGGGAGTAGAGCCTAAGGATAAATGTCGAACCAGGGTAGGCCTCTACCTTCCCTAGCAACGGCGCCAAAATGTTATCACCCGCCTTGTAGTTGCCTGTGTGAGGTGGATCCAGGATGGATGGTAGAGGGGCAAGCAACTAAGGGGTGGAACCACGACTGCCTAGACTCCCAAATGGATGGTTGTCACGCCAATCAAGGCAGCCTTCACTTTATGTTATCCTAGTCCAAGACAACAATGGGGGAGACCCATATCTGCTCTTAATAGGAGAGATCGGACCTAGACACCAGAAAAAGATCAGATGGGGCTTCAGGATACTTAAGGTGCAAGGTGAATGGAAACCTTAGCTCTAGGGTTTAGGTACTAGCAACTGGTGAAGATGACCACTGTCTTGGGAAACGTAACTGTGACAGGGTGAGCAAGAACAGAGTTGGGATTGTCTAGTACCAAGGAGACAGATTCAGTGAAAGATAGTTGACTTGAGCTATCAATGAGTGCTGGCAAAGGGAATGGGAGGAGAGCTTAAGGATAGCGCTAGCTAGGAAATCAGTGACTTGTGTGTATTGGGCAATGGAGTCAGCAACGACCCAACATTTCAGTGAACCCACCTAGGATACACCTTGATCTATGATCCCAGAAAATAGTTAGTCCGGACAAGCTAAGGTACAAGAAAACCAGCTCAATGGAAGGCTAGCACTAGGGCTTGGAAAGACAGATTTGCAGTTCTAGGGTCCCCTCGAGGCTAATAGCTTAGCGTTGAAGGAGAAATAAGGTTAGGGTGACTTGATCTACAAGCCCAAATCAGAAAATTAGCAGAAAAATCAGATCCGGACAAAGTCAAAATTTGATGAGGGGGCTAGGGGGCTGAAAACTGATTTTTCAGATCTAGGGAAAACTGGAAAGAACTAACTCAGCGTTGGAGGTGTTCTGAAATGCTTACGCCCTGATCTATCAGCCTATCTTGTCAGATTTCAGAAAAATTCACTTCCGGAAAAGTCCAATTTTCAGTGAGGGCGCTAGGGCTGTTTTAGTCAAAAACTCAGATCTAGGTCAAACAACCAAGAATTTGGACAGCGTTGGGGTTGATTTGGACTGTGTGGGACCCAATCTATCCGTCTGTGAAGTCAGGATTCAAAAAAAATCAAAACCCTAGCAAGTCAAATTTTCAGTGGGGGTTTATGCAGTTTTTTGGCAAAAATTCAGATCTAGGTCAAACCAGCAGGAGTTTGACCAATGTTGCAGTTGATTTGGTGAAGGGGAGGCCCGATCTATGAAACCAAGAAATGGTTTGGCCAAAGATCGGACGATTCTGACATTTATTGCTTTTTAGGGTTTTTAGTATTTTAGGAGTTTTCAGAAAAATTTGAAGTAAAGCAATGTACAATGGGATAAGATCTGAAAAGAAGAGACTTAACTATTAGATATTACCTAGAAAAGCTTGTAGAATTCTTTAACAGTGATGATCTTTGCTATCCCGATCAATTCTGGAAGATCCCCGTGATTTCTATAACATATGCAAGCTCCAAGCCACTAATTCGCCCCCTACCCTACATGAGCAAATGTCAATCATATCAGATTTGCTAATACAAGATAAAGAAACTGAATGCTACAAGAAAGTAAAATGAAGTAATCATAGATCACAATGAAACTAATGAAAACCCCCTAATCCAAGATGAAGAAAACCGAGCGAGTTGAGGTCCCCCTACAAAAACACTCCAGCCAAAACGCCCTCCTGCAGACAAAACAATGATTAGCAAAAAATGTAGATCTCACAAGAATTTCCACAATCCTAGGAAGTTGAAGATTTTCCAATTACCATTTGAGAACATCAGATGCAAAGCAGATCCAGAAAATTTCCACAAAAAAATCTTTCTATTATTCAGATCCAAGAGCCAAAGACCCTTTACAAATGAGAAGCTCTCTCCTTTAAATAGAAATGAAAGAACCTCAATCATAACCGAATCCTAACCACTTTCAAAACGAGTGGCTAAGATTAAAAGATAAAATGTTCTACTCAATGGTTGAGATGAGCTCAACATACAATACATGGATCAATATAACCATAATTTATCAAAGTGGACTAACCCACCCAAAAAATGTAACTCATCAACAAGAAATAAATGAAAGCACATGGTGGGTCCAAGGAGTGTTTGACTAACTCTCTCTGGGTGTCCCCATGGCACAATAAAATAATATAACAATTTAATTCTTTGACTTTATGCCTTCTTGAGGAAATCGTGAGCCTTCCAAAAGCTCCAGAAAATAATATAAAAATGCTCAAAAATAGATGTGGGCCCAATCAGGAGCTGTAACTGCTGGAGAAGGTGTGGAGGCATCACTCTCATCATCATGACTCATCCCATGTCATTTCCTTGCCTCAATAGCCCAAATCGATTTCTTCAATAGCCATTTAATCATTTTTTAATCTGCCTCGGGAAACACGATCCAGACAAAACAACCTTCTAGGGTGCCTGCGTTGTCAAACTGAGCCCACCAAGCTCTCTAGGATGGGGGTACTATGGTACACATAAGTGGCTGCACCCCCCTATGCCCATACAACGCCTTAGGAGATCCAACTAAAATATCTCTCTGCTCAAAAATATCAATCTGTGAAGAAAAACTGCATCAGAAAGGCAGAATGAGCCTGATCACATCTGTAAGTGCCCAGAACTGGAAATAAACTATCTCATTAGACTCAGAGAGTCCAAATCCATCTAAGGTGTATACTCATACCCCTCATAGGTCTCTATCTGATCATCAATCATATCCAATAAACAATATAACCATCTGTGAATAATGAGACACCAATAATAACTCAGACTATCATCCATCTGCTGCAAGTGTAATAGGCTAAGACATGTTCTACAACTCATAAGTAACAATCACAAGAAGTAGCATTCAATTCACTGGCGATACATCAACCAATACATATATAAGGCTTTACTTATTATTACTCAGACTTAGACTTTCAAGACTATACTCACTTCATAGCTGTAGCCAATTTGCTAGTGAAGGGTGAAGGGTGGAAATGACAAGGCTAAGGCAAAGGATGACTTCCTACTCAGCATTATGACACTTTGGACAATGGAAAGGGAATACTCACTATAACCAATGCTAGACAAACAACAACACAAGGAAGGGCAGTGTCTCACAAATGGGTGAGTTGTTTAGAGAGTGCTTATTCAGCTTAGGCATCATGACTACATCAAGATTGATCCAAGTTCATTAAGACCATCAATTTTATTCCATGGCTTTTTTGGCCTATATCACCCTTTGGGACTTCACCAGTGATTAAAAACACAGCTAATCGCAGCTTTCATCGGGGACATATTTATTTTTATAAGGTCAACAATATTTGGATATAGCATATTTCTAACCATTGCTTTTTTGGACCTTTTATTATACCCTTCAAGGGGTATTTTAGCATTTCATTGCTCTTTCCCTCTTTACATATGTTAAGAAACACAGTTTAGCATTTTCATTTTCCATGGGCGCATATTCAATATTTTCAATACAGGTAGTACATGAGCTTTCAGTTTTAGCCAACAACATCTCAAGTGACCAAGGGGAGCTCTGCACAGTGCCAAACATCGGGACAATCGACCAGAATGATTTAGGCATACAATCTAACTCACCAAAGTCAAGTTTGTCACCAACTCAGAGCCGAGACACAATATAAACAGGGAGGTTTGTCCAACAAAAGTTCTAGCAGGGAAAAAGGTCCTCCATGCCATAAGTCAAGAAGTTGGTCGGGTTGAAAATTAAACTAGAAGGTAATGGATGGGTGGAGACAGTGAATGACGGAGCCAACACTAGCAAGCCAAAGCAAGGGTGGGAATGACTACCTCTATTCTCCCTAAGGAGGGTTAAAACCAATGAGTATAGATCAAGAACTTCCAAGTCGAAGTAGGGACATCAATACATAATACAAGATACATCCAAGTCCATATAATTATGACCGCCAGATCATGACACCACAAGTTAATACATGTCACAAAAATCAGTATAAGAGCAATGATAGCCATAACATAATATAACAAGCTGAGTCATAATCATGCAATACAATCCATCTGAGACACCATCTGTCCACTGAGAAAGAACTGATATAAAGCTGGGCATCAATGATTGTTTTGAAAATGACATAAATGGCTACATCGGTCCTCAAATCTGAGTTTCTTGAGACTCAGTCCTGACATGGGAGAGTACAATAGTCCACTAATATAATAATGATCCATCAAAACTGCTCATCTCAACATCTCATATGTAAGAGATCTGGCTGAAAAAAGTACTGTGTCTAAAAAATAGAATATGGTAGCCTGGCTACTATATATGTGATAACATACCTTACAGAGGATCAGGATCAGGATTACAGGGTACACCTGGTGTTAGTACACCAGCTTTAGGTTCACGGGATACTGGGGTTTCCACCTCTGGTAGATCTTCTGATGATGATCGACTAGTGCAGGAGCAACTTCCATGGTTGAAGGCACCTAAGTGGCTTCGAGACACCTTGAAGGAAGCTCAGGAGTTTGGGACACCCAGGGAGGAGGTGAGGGCCATCAAGATGCCTGACAGATTGAGCATGTTATTGGTGGCTAGTACTCGTGATTCTGAGCCTTCTACTTTTGAGGAGGCCTCCCAGCATTCGGTTTGGAGAGATGCCATGATGGATGAGTACCATTCCATCATGAATAATGATGTATGGGAGATTGTTTCGAGACCTAAGGGGAAGTCGGTGGTAACTTCTCAGTGGCTATACAAGCTAAAGCATGCAGTGGATGGGAGTGTGGAGAAGTACAAGGCCAGATTTGTAGCACGAGGGTTTTCATAGGTTGAGGGCATTGATTATGATGAGCCTTTTTGCCGGTTGCTCGGTATACTTCTATCAAGGCATTGATCTCCATTGCAGCGAAAATGGGTTGGAAGATCCATCAAATGGATGTGAAGACCGCATTTCTCAATGGGTTCATACAGGAGGATATCTATGTTGAGCAGCCTCATGGCTTTGAGATTCATGAGAGAGAGTCTCATGTTTGCAAGTTAAAGAAGGCCCTTTATGGGCTACATCAAGTTCCTAGAGCTTGGTATTCCAGGATTGATTCTTACTTGCTGAGTATGGGGTTTCAAAAGAGTGAAGCAGATCTGAATCTCTACTTAATCAAGGTTGGAGATGATCCGCTTATTTTTCTGCTATATGTTGATGACTTGTTTATCACAGGGAGAGAGAGACCAATTGCAGCTTGCAAGAAGGATCTTGCAGCAGAGTACGAGATGTCTAATATTGAATTGATGCATTATTTCCTGGGATTGGAGGTTTGGCAAGAGCCTGGACATATTTTCTTGGGATAGGGAAAGTATGCTGTTGATATTTTGAGGAGATTCAAGATGGGGGATTGCAGGCCTATGTTGACACCTATGATCACCAACTGGAAGAAGCTTCATGCTTCTGATGGAGAGTTGGTGGATCCTACTTTATATAGTTAGCTTATTGGGTCATTGATGTATCTGGTCAACACTCGACCAAATTTGTGTTTCGCAGTGAACACTCTTAGCCAGTTCATGGTTGAGCCTAGGAGTGTGCATTGGGTCGTTGCAAAACATGTGTTACGTTATCTAGTAGGGACAGTGGATTTTGGTTTGGACTACAGGAGGTCAGAGAGGATCATATTGGTTGGTTATATAGACTCAGATTGGGCAGGCAGTGTGGCAAACCGAAAGAGCACTTTCGGATGTTGTTTTAGTTTGGGCTCGGCGGCAGTGTCGTGGTTCAGTCGGAAGCAGAAATCTGTTGCGTTGAGTTCTGTAAAGGCTGAGTATATGGCAACCAATCAGGCCAGCTGCGAGGCTTTGTGGCTTCGCAAGTTGCTAGTGAATTTGTTTGGTCAGGAGCTGAGGCCTACAGTGATTTACTGTGACAATCAAAATTGCATCCAACTCTCAAAGAATCCAGTATTTCATGACCGGTCAAAGCACATTGAGATCAGATATCATTTCATCCGGAACTATGTTTAGAGAGGGGCAGTTACGCTTCAGTATATTTCCATTGATGAGCAGGTAGCAGACATACTGACGAAGTCTTTGTGGACGGGCAAGTATGTCTTCTTCAGGGACAAGTTGGGAGTGGTGCAGAACACCTTCCTCGGTAAGAGGGAGTGTTAGTTTTGTACCTAGGGAAGTGTTCCCCTATGTCACTTTAGCCTTAGTCACTTAGAGAGGAGAAATAAAGTGACCCTTGCATTAAATGACTTAAGTGACATTTAATTTTACTTTAGAGTATAAAGTCAGTTTTTGATAAATTTAAGTGGGTGAGTGAAATTAATATTTTAGAAATAAAATATGAGCAATTAATTTCAACTGTAGATCTAATTCATTCTCAGCCTTTGGATTAGATGTCTATTCACCTACCTAGGGTTATGAGCAAAAAGCAAGGGAAAGGCCATTTGCATTCATTCTTGTGGGAAGAGAAAGAAGAGAGAGTTGAAGGAGAGTGTGGGCATGAATTTCGAGACAACAAGCTGAGAGTGATTTTTAGTGGGCACAAAAATTGAGGACATTAACTGCCAGCACAGAAATTGAGGGTACAACCAGCATTAATTGTGTGCACAAAAATCGAGGAGTACAACCTCATTAATTGCAGGCACAGTTTTCGAGGATAAGTACAGGTGCATTTATTGCAGTCCATATAGTATGTATTTTGCACAGTTCTCGAGGGCAATTTTGGGCACGAAGCTCGAGGATAGTACAGACACTAGTTTCGAGGCTGCATTCAATGTTTTCCAGGCATAGATTTCGAGGACTATATAGAAGCATTTAATGCTATCTGTACTATACGAATTTCCAGCATTTAAAGGCACAGAAATCGAGGGCAGAATCTTTCCAGTTCTGCATAGAAATCGAGACTAAAGGTCGCTGCTATTTCGGCACATTTTTCGAGAAAAATATTGCACAGAAATTGAGGCAGCATTTGCACGAAAAACAAGGCAGCCTGCTGGGTTGAGGTAAGTTGGATTTTGACTGTAAATGAATGTCTGATTTTTTCCCTAGAAGCTTAATAAAAACTCTTTCTCTCTCTGATTGGTTTTCCCCTTGTGGGTTTTTCCAGGGCCATTGGCAAAAAATTCCCGAGTACTATGTGTTGAATGGTGTGATGATTATTTATTTTCTGTCTGTGAAAAAGTGAAGTTACAGCAGTGTTTTAAGTCTGAAAATTTAATGTTTATTTCTAGTCATTTATTTTTCTGAGAATGAAATAAACTGTGACAAATTTTAGTTATAAATCGGAGGCTGAAAACTTGAGAAAAATCTACATAAAGGGCTCTCCCCCTGGAGGTTACGACATTCCAAAGCAATTGGAGAAGTGGCTAAGGTGACAGTGCTAAAACCGTCTAGGTCTCCTGGCTGATCTCGAGGGGCATAACTCCTCTTTCCCTGAAGGTTGACTCTCTATACTGAGAATCTGTGAGCTTTGCTCGCCCTTCGAAGCCAACTGCTCTATGTCACCTATAGGTAAATCATGAGAGTTCTTGGAGGCCAAGTCCTTGAACTTGACATCCCGGCTAAGATAGCTAGTTAAAATCTGCAATAATTAACATAGATCAGAGATATAATTGTCCAATCTGCCAATTAATCTTAACAATTTGCATGAGAAAGAAATCAATCATATATTATCCAAAGATTTAAGCACACATAAAAGCAAGAATACAATATTGGATCAACTAAATAGCCTTATTAACTCTTAATCTGGAACTACAATAGGCGATCTCTGAGATACCAACCCTCAATAATGAGCCTTGAACTTGATTTTATAGGCTTCCATCCATGTACCCCCTGTTTGAATGCATGAGTAGGGTGCCTAAAAGAGAACAAACTGTTAATAGTTGTTTTGGAAATGATTTTTTCTTGTTTGCATGAATATCCCTAACTTGCGGGAGTGGCCTGTGGTATAAGAAACTGCCACCCAGGGGCATCTAAGCCGTCAAAATCACCTGGGGATAGCACAGGGTGTGGGCCATATCAACCCTTTGCATGGTTGGATTTTTTGGGTGTCTTCTCCCACAACTGCCAAGTTTCGAACCCTTTAGCTTGCTGGTTTTTGTATTTTGTTGACAGGTCGAGGAAATGCTGGCAAAATTTTCAAGTTTTCAGCCTCCCAAAGCATCTCCAAATCCCCCCTCTTCAATCCCTTTCTTCCGGCAATTTATTGTAAGCCTTTTTGGCCAAAGTATAAGGTCAAAAGGCAGCCCCTTTATTTAATTATCAGCAGTGTAACAATTTAATAAAATAGCAAGTGGGATTACGGCTCCCACACCCCTCTTCCCCGATTTGGGGGAAGACTGTATCTGTCCTTGAAGTGGGTTGGATTTTCTTATTCGTTTAGATTAGATTTGATTACAATTTTAAATCAGTCAAATTTATTTCAAGATTTACAAATTTTATTCAAAGTAATCAAATACTAACCTGGCATTTATTTGCCCTAGTAATTAGTCTCACAATTTTTTGTTCACACGAGCACACAATCCGTCTTGAAGGGTTGTATCTCAACTTTACTTTGCTTTTACAAATCGGAACAAACATTTGCCTCTTCCGTGTATGCTCTACCCCTCGCAGCTTTGTCTGACTCTTGGGGATATCAAAAGCGGAATTGTGCATTAATTAATTACTCACATTTAATTTAATCAACTCACAATAATAAAATTAACATCCCCTAAACATTACGAAAATTCGACGTAAACAATTTTGGAGAAGTAGTGGGGAAATTCTTCAGGGAAAGCGGGAACAACTAGAAAGTGACCGTGGGGTCTCGTTAGGCTGCACCCTTGTGGTGTAGTGTTGAACACCCCCCGACGACTCCATCTAGCCCACATTTTCCCGTGCGGAGCCACTCTTCCCAAATTCCGGACATATTCCCAGTACCACTTGGTATATTGGGAATCCCCTTCCTTTAATTATCCATCATTCTAATAATTAAAATTGATCAAGTACTTGAGCAAAATATTTTCCTTGTTTTCAACAGCATTCATTGTGTTGTGACTCCATATTCGCACTGGTTCAATTCTTGTACTCTCTATTTTGCTTATAGTCATATTGTGATTATTGATATATCTTGCAATGCTGTTGAATTTAGTTATATAATTTTGCATAGTGTCGTGTCAACAATTTATTCATTTCTAACTCCTTAAACAACCCAATCAATTGAAATAATTACAACACTTAAGAGCCTTAGAAACTCTTTTGGTAGGGACTACCCCCTTGGCTTCGTTAGGAGTTAAGCCTAAACGGAGGAGTCAGGATCAGGTGACAGCACCTGACTCGAGACTTGCCCCCAAGGACGCACCAAGCAACTTGAATATTTCTGCTGCGTTAACCCAGGTGTGTAAGAGGCGACAACATTTTTGGCACCGTTACGGGGATAAATCTTTTTATTCCCGGAGTTTGACTTACCCTTAGTTTCTTTTTGTTTTTACCAGTGTTCCACGGGGATGCGCCTGCCAGGGTCGGGGGCTCGCCCCCTACGCTTCCCATGCCCCGGGGGCTGGGGGGCTCCATGGGAAGAGTTTCCTAGCGTCCCCATTTCTGCGAAACTTGGGGAAACGCGGGTCTAGGAGTTTCCCAGATTGTGGGGCTCCCACATGCCCCCTCCTGAAAATGGGGGGCTTCGACAGGCCCCGACTGCCCTCGATTTTTAAAAATTTTTTACTTAAAAAATAAATAGTTCATCTTAAATTTTAGGCTTTTACACTAAATGGTCATTTTAAAACAAAATAGAAACAAATAAAAAGAAACAAACATTGATATGATATGCTTGGCTATA
>LPNX010630644.1:29122-41393 GCA_001517045.1 Pseudotsuga menziesii
CCACATCTGATGCTTATTTTAAACCCCTTGACTTCACTCAAATAGCAGGTTATCTGCACACTCTACCTGACAAGGCTATTGAAAAGCTTTCGACCTTCCAAGGGAACAATGCCGTCAGTGCCAAAAGCCATATTGGAAAGATTTCAAAGTGCTTCCTTAGTTGGGTTAGAGATCCTACTCAAACAAATGACGATGTCTATATGAAGTTGTTTGCTCTATCCTTAGAAGAAAATGCATGTGAATGGTATCTTGACCTTGATGATAATTCCTATGCAAACTATGCTGATTTCTTGAAAGGGTTCAAGAAAAGATGGGGAGTTCAGAAAGAGCCTCGCCACCAATTAGCTGCCCTCCATACTTTGAAAAGAAACGAAAACGAAAGTATGGAAGAGTTTAACAAAAAGTTCAAAGATCTGGTGGCAAGCATTCACTTTCATTTCAAGCCACCAGACAAGTCCATCCTAGTTTACTATATGGAAGCCCTTAACGGAGAAATGAGATATCATTTAAAAGATAAAGAACCTGACACACTAAAAAAGGCCATGGAGTTGGCTATTAAGATTGATTTAAATATGCAATCTTCAGGAAAGTTAAATGTTCTTGGATTCACGAGGGCTCTCATCAAGCCACATGAATCAAAAGATAAAAATCCTAGCCATGATGCTCATGAGAAGAAGATCAGGGACTTAACTAAGAAAATGGAGGCCATGGAGGCTAATTAAGTGGATCAACTGAAACTAATGCAAAATAGATTGATAAACATGGAAAATGCCCAACCTAATCATAAGGACTTCCCACCAAAAGGAAGTTGGGTTCAAAAGAAAACTTATCATAAAGATAATAGGCTTCCCAACCAACTTGAGTCAGCTAATATGGTTGAAGAAATCTTGCCTTATTGTAGACCTTGTGATGCACTTCATGAAGAGTCGACTTGTTATATAGTACGTCGAATTTTAGAGCAAGGTATGCCTGAAGCAAGTAAAAGTAGCAGCTTTTCAAGTGATCTTGAGTTCGTCAACAACGTAGGCCATGTTCACCCCATTCCCAAAGATGCCTAGAAAGAAGCAAAAGAATATAGTCAAAAGATAGATAATCTAACCAAAAATTTTGGGGCCATGCCTTCATCAGATCAAGTTCGAGAAAAAATCAAGGCTTAACTTATCAAAGAAGAGACAATGCTGGAACCTCAAAAAATAAACAATATGCACCTAAGGTAAATACTTCCCAAGATTTGAATGACCTAGATATGGGTGTATGGTTTCAAAAGGCCAAAGTATTGGTATCTGTAAGTGAAATAATTAAAAATCCTGAACAGAAAGAAAAGTTAATGAATGTTATAAATCCTCCCCCTCCTAAAAAAGTTACTTTTAAAAAACCTATAGAAGATCTTCCTCCGAGTCAGAAAGATGTCACGAGAGACCTACCAGTCATTCTACATACTATGGATTCAAGGAAAGAAGATCGCCCACCCTTTTATGTATCATTGATGATAGGTGATCTCCTTCTACACAATTGTATGCTAGACTATGGTTCTTCATCAAATGTAATCACTAAGAAAGTAATGGATCAGTTGAAATTAAAACCAACCAGACCTTACCAAAATATTTGTGCCATGGACTCCAAAGAAGTTGATGTAGTAGGCCTGATTCAAAATTTTCCAGTAAGGTTGGCTAAGTATCCAGATATCCATATAACCATGGACATACTAGTAATAGATGTACCAGACAAATGGGGAATGCTCTTATAAAGAAAATGGTCGGCAGATTTAGGAGGTTGGATCCAAATGGATTGGACATATGCCACCGTTCCGGCATCTGAAGATTCATTAGTAAGATTACATAGAGAAAAAGAGAGGAAGCATCATGTAGAAGACCCTAAGAAGCCTTCAAATGAGTATCTGTATAATACAGATGAAATCAGGAGTTATACTTGTTACTCCACCTTTTTGGCCCCAATCAAAGAAAAAATTAAAGATGAAAGGGTTGATGAAATCTGGAGGATGAATTTTGATGGAGCTTTTTCAAGAGCAGGAAAAGGGGCTGGAATTGTCATCACTTCACCTAAGGGTCAGACTATCAATTTTGCCTTTAGGTTGGAATTTGAAGCAACAAACAATGTGGCTGAGTATGAGGCACTCCTTCTTGGTTTAGAAATTGCTAAAGACATGGGAATAAAAATGTTAAGTGTAAAAGGCGATTCAGACTTAATAGTCAGCCAAGTAAGAAGTAGGTTTGCATGCAATGTGAAAGATTAAGAAGATATAGAAATGCAATTTGGGACACAATGGAATTCTTTGATGCTTTAAACATAATTGAAATTCCAAGAGAACAAAATAGCATGGCAGATAAATTAGCAGTCCTAGCTTCAACCCTTCAGCCATCAGAGGAACTAATGAATGGTGACGGAAAACTAGAGATTAATTTTAGACCATTAGTTCTGGAGAACATGGAACATTGGCAGGTCTTTCGAGATGATGAACAAATCCTTAGATTCATCCATAACGTTCAAGAATTTTCAAATTTCAATATATGCTTCCAGGAAGAGGGTAAAGAGTATCAAGGTAAAGGTAATCAGCCCAGCAATCCGGTTCCGCGTGGTCTGGTGGCACTAGAAAACATTTTTGATAGACAAGATAGAAAAGAGAGTAATGTGGAGCAAATGAAACCAAGGGATTATATAGAAGTTAACATAGGAACAGATCAGAACCCCAAGATAATTAAAATTGGCAAAGGCACTTCTCAAAAGGAAAGAAATGAATTGATAAATCTGGTCAAAGAGTATAGAGACATGTTTGCTTTTACATAAGATGAATTTAAAGCGTATCGGGAAGACGTATTCTAGCATACTTAAAGAAGTCAAACCTTTTAGGCAAAACTGTTACTATACCACTCAAACCAGAACTTAAAGAAGTCAAACCTGTTAGGCAAAAGTTGAGGCAGATAAATCCCAAGATAGCACCCATAGTTAAAAAGGAGCTCGAAAAAATGTTGGCAGCAGGAATCATTGCACCAACAAGGCATTCTTCATGGTGCTCTAACTTGGTAGTGGTTAGAAAGAAAAATGGTAGCATAAGGATATGCATAGATTTTAGAAACCTCAACATAGCTTACTTAAAAGACAACTATCCATTGCCCAATATGGAGACTTTGTTGCAGAAAGTAACAGTTTCTGAGATGATGTCCATGCTGGATGGGTTTTCAGGGTATAATCATGTATTCATCAACAAAGAAGATAGGCATAAGACTACATTCACAACACCTTGGGGCACCTTTGAGTATTTAAGGATGCCTTTTGGGTTGCTAAATGCAGGTGCAACCTTTCAAAGGGCCATGGACTATGCTTTTAAGGAATTAATTGGAAAAATCATAGAAATTTATCAGGATGACCTTACGGTTTTTTCAAAGGAAAGATCAAGTCACATAAGTCATCTAAAGCAAGTCTTCGAAAGGTGTCGTAGATATGGTATTTCATTGAATCCAACTAAGTCTGTTCTAGGAATTGATGAAGGAAAATTGTTGGGGCACATAATTTCTAAAGAGGGTGTCAAAGTAGATCCTGAAAGAATTGAAGCAATCAAGAAGATCCCTTTGCCTAAGAATGTTGAGGCCCTCCAATCTTTCAATGGTGACATTAATTTCATCAGAAGGTTCATTCCAAACTTAGCAGAATTAATGAACCCAATGCAAAAATTGATAAAGAAGGATACTAAGTTTGAATGGACGAATGAAGGGAGAGAAGCATTTAAGTGCCTTAAAGATTCTATTTCTAAATCTCTATTCTTAATTAGCCCAGACTACTCAAAATATTTCCTTATCTTCTCTTTCGCCTCAGAAGATACCATTGCAGAGGTTTTACTTCAGAAAAACAAAGAGGGGTTTGAACAACCTATTGCCTTCATGAGCCGAGCCTTGCAAGAGTCAGAGTTAAAGTACACTTCCATGGAAAAGCAGGCTTATGCCTTAGTCAAATCCTTAAAATATTTTAGAACTTATGTTGGATATTCAAAAATCATTGGCTATGTCCCTCATTTTGCTGTTAAAGATATATTAGCTCAAAAATATTGCTTAGGAATAAGGGGTAAGTGGGTATCTAAAATTCAAGAGTATGACTTAGAAATTAGACCCACCAAATTAATCAAAGGACAAGGGCTAGACAAAATGCTAACAAAAAGTAATGAGAAGTCATTGGGAATGGTTGGTCAAAGTAGTGATTCAACATCAAGTAGTTCAGCAAAACTTCAGCGGTTAGAGCAGCGTTAGTGGTATGCAGACATTATCTTTTTTCTAAGAAACCTTACATGCCCAGATCACCTAGTTGGCCATAAAAGAAGATCTTTAAGGTTGAAAACTTCTAAGTATTGCATTATTCAAGAAGGTTTGGGTTGGAGAAACCCTGATGGTCTAATACTTAGATGCGTAGATGATGTAGAGTCCAAGAGACTCATGACAGAGTTTCATTCAGGATTTTGTGGGGGTCATTTTGCAGCAAAAACAACAGCTTACAAAATTTTGAGAGCAGGTTACTATTGGCCTAATATATTTTCAGATGTGCATAAATTGCTTAGAAATTGCCAACAATGTCAACTTTTCATAGGAAAGCAGAAGCTAGCAAGCTTTACCTTTACAGCCAGTGGTGGTCCAGGCTCCATTTCAGTAGTGGGGGCTTGATTTCATCGGTCAATTTAAGGATAACTCAAGTAATGGTTATTCCTGGATATTAACATCAACAGACTATTTCACCAAATGGGTAGAAGCCATACCTACCAAGAAGGCAATTGATAAAGTTATTATAGATTTCCTAGAGGATAAAATTACAACTAGATTCGGAATTCGAGCCAAAATAACAACCGATAATGCCAAGGCCTTTAGATCATTAGAATTCACATCATTTTGTTTCAAGTATGGCATTATCCTATCCCACTCGTCAAATTATTATCCCCGGGGAAATGGTCTTGCTGAATCAAGTAATAAGAACCTGATGACTATCATAAAGAAAATAGTAGGGGATAATAAGAAGTCCTGGGATAGTAAGATTAAATTTGCATTATGGGCAGATTGGATAACCAAGAAAAGTTCAACAGGAAAAAGCCCTTTTGAGTTGGTTTATGGTTTAGATGTTACCTTGCCTATAGATCTTAAGTTTCCAATGTATTAGCTCCTTCAGGACTTCAGTTCAAACCAAGATGTTTTGCAAAACAAAATTAATCAGTTTGTAGAATTGGATGAAGTTAGAAGAAGAGCAGTTGAAAAAAGTATCAGTAATCAAGACAAAGTAAAAAAGAATTTTGACAAGTCGTCAAAGCCTAGATCTTTCCAGAAAGGAGACACAGTACTTCTATGAGACAAAAGAAGAGAAAAACCGGGCAAGTTTGGCAGTTTGTGGCTACGACCCTTCATTATTTATGACGTAGCTGGGACCAATTCATTTCTCCTCAACAATATTGATGGAGAAAGGCTTACCTTGCCAATAAATGGGCAACACTTGAAGTTGTTCTTCAACGAGAACATCTGATGCCCATAAGGGCATCTGGTGTATCACGATATTCCTAAACCTTTCCTTTTGCTTTTTTTTCATTCTTTTATACATAGTGTAGCATATTTTTGTATATTATTGTTGTATATTAATGTTTTTTGTACAAGTTTTGTATACTAACTTGTGTAGTAGTTGTAATTTATTATTTCATTTGGAAAATTTATACATGTGACTTACACATTTTTGGTGTTATGTAGAAACTAGAGGATTCTAGAGATCTCGCATGACTTCCTGCTTTACAAAGATCAGATCAGTCACACGTCCCGCAGTTGGAGCCAGATGTTATCCACTAAGTTGTACTTGGGGTATTTCCAGTGAGCCACCAAGGATCAAAACAAGTAAATTGTTCCTACTCAGTGCTCAGAACTTCCAAGGATTCATTAGGACCAAATGTTGGTCCCTTTGTAATTTTTACATGTTCATAACCTGTGGGGATTTTGTAATAAATGAATTAGCATGATGAAAATTATGTAAAAGGTTTGGCTTGCCTAGGACTTAGTTATCAATACTTTACTCTAGGGTGTTTTTTCCTTGGGAATTATATGTCGTTTTTTAATGACTTATAATTTTTGAGCTTTTCACCCACTCCTCCAAAGCTAGAGTAAATGTTTTGGTAAAAAAGCCTTAGGAAGTTATTAAAACCTAGGTGTCAATGTATATTACCATGCTAATCATTGTTTTTGAGTCATATGAACATGTGTTAAGTCCCCCATAGGTTTTTTTTAATTTCCGAAAAAAAATAATTTTTTTCATTTTTTTAGGCTTATTTTTTATAAGTTAATTAAAAAAAATAAAAAAGGCATAAAAGTGTGGTCTAGATTCCGATTGGGGCATGGGGGTGCTCATTTTCTAACTTAGAGCATATATTTTACCCCTAGACCCACTTTCCTAAGTTTTTAAGTGATTCATTTTTCACTTAATTAACTTTTAGTCAAAAAACCAAAAAATACCCAAAAAATGAGGAAATAAAAGAATTTGACAATTTCCAAAAAGTAAAAAAACATGCCGAAAATGAAATTTCTGAGTTGGCAAAAGCTATTTGGAAATATTCCTAACCTTCCCGAAACATGTTGGAACATTTCTCTCATGTGAAAGAGGCAACATGACATTGCCATTTGGAGAGGGAACATCTCCCAGGAAATTTATGGAAAGAGCAGAAGTGAAGTGGAATGGGTTGGGTTTGGTTTTGGAATGAGTCATTTTTGTATTAAATTGTTTCCATTTTACAAGCTCATGCCAAGTTGGTGAATGCACCACCCTCTTCTTCTCTATTTTTCTATATAAGCAAGGCTCTTGCTCTTCAATTGAGATGAAGCAAGTAACCTCTGCTATTGTAATGATCATTATTATTTTTTATTTTGAATAAAAGTCAAGGCTTTGGAGGTCTGAATGGTGTAAGATCTTGTTGATGTGAATGCTGCAATTAATTGAGGTGATATTTGGCTAAGCTATTGTTCATTTCTTACAAGTTTTGCAGATCTGATTTCTAACTTAAAAATCCTTTATGGTTTATTGAGTAAACATTTAAAGTATTAATTTGTTTACTTGTATTTGGTTATCTGAGATTAAGAAGCAACATTTTGTTGTTGGTAATACTTGTGTTTTTCTAATTTCATTTGACTGAATGCACTAGATTGGATCTCACTTGTTCAAAGTTTGTGTGTAGCTTGCAGATTATCTCAGGTGAAGGAGAAGTGGGAGCTCGGTTGAATCCCTTCTTTCCTTCATTCTTTATCTTAAAGATCTAACACTTCTTGCATTTCAGGCACTTCTATATCTTCACAAAGATTCTAGCCAAGCTTGAGGGCTATTTCTTCATCCTTAAAAAATTAAATCTTTTTCTTGTTACCTTTAAAAGCAAGCTTAGATTTTTTCTTAGCTTGATTATTTAACTAGATCTAGAAGCATTTCTTTTTAACCATCATAAGCTTAGATCCAGCGATTCTCTTAGTATTTGAAGTGGTTTAAATTCCTTCAACTTTTGCAAATACTAAGGTGTAAAATTTTGATTGTATTTCTATGCTAATCCACTAATTTATAAAATATTAGCTTGATGGTTTTTGTATTTTGTTGATAGGTCAAGAGGAAACGCTGGCGAAATTTTCAAGTTTTTAGCCTCCCAAAGCATCTCCAAATCCCCCTTCTTCAATCCCTTTCTTCTGGAAATTTATTGTAAGCCTTTTTGGCCAAAGTATAAGGTCAAAAGGCAGCCCCTTTATTTAATTATCAGCAGTGCAACAATTTAATAGAAGAGCAAGTGGGATTACGGCTCCCACACCCTTTTTCCCCGATTTGGGGGAAGACTGTATCTATCCTTGAAGTGGGTTGGATTTTCTTATTCGTTTATATTAGATTTGACTACAACTTTTAAATCAGTCAAGTTTATTTCAAAATTTACAAATTTTATTCAAAGTAATCAAATACTAACCCGTCATTTATTTGTCGTAATAATTAGTCTCACAATTTTTTGTTCACACGAGCACACAATCCGTCCTGAAGGGCTGTATCTCAACTTACCTTTGCTTTTACAAATTGGAACAAACATTTGTCTCTTTCGTGTATGCTCTACCCCTCGCAGCTTTGTCTGACTCTTGGGGATATCAAAAGCGGAAGTGTGCATTAATTAATTACTCACATTTAATTTAATCAACTCACAATAATAAAATTAACATCCCCTAAACATTACGAAAATCCGGCGTAAACGATTTTGGAGAAGTAGTGGGGAAATTCTTCAGGGAAAGCGGGAACAACTAGAAAGTGACTGTGGGGTCCTGTTAGGCTGCACCCTTGTGGTGTAGTGTTGAACAACCCCCCATGACTCCATCTAGCCCACATTTTCCCATGTGGAGCCACTTTTCCCAAATTCCGGACATATTCCCAGTACCACTTGGTATATTGGGAATCCCCATCTTTTAACTATTCATCATTCTAATAATTAAAATTGACCAAGTACACGAGCAAAATATTTTCCTTGTTTTCAACAGAATTCATTGTGTTGTGACTCCATATTGGCACTGGTTCAATTCTTGTACTCTCTATTTTGCTTATAGTCATATTGTGATTATTGATATATCTTGCAATGCTGTTGAATTTAGTTATATAATTTTGCATAGTGTCATGTCAACAATTTATTCATTTCTAACTCCTTAAACAACCCAATCAATTGAAATAATTAAAACACTTAAGAGCCTTAGAAACTCTTTTGGTAGGGACTACCCCCCTTGGCTTCGTTAGGAGTGAAGCCTAAACAGAGGAGTCAGGATCAGGTGACAGTACCTGACTCGAGACTTGCCCCCAAGGACACACCAAGCAACTTGAATATTTTTGCTGCGTTAACCCAGGTGCGTAAGAGGCAACAACACTAAGCTTGAAGAAAGGAAGTATACTAAGCTTGATGTATGCATGCCACATAATTTCATAATGCCAAGTTACGAGCAAAAAGAAATACTTTAAAATATCAAATGCCACTGAAGCTAAATATCATTGTTTTATCAGGAAATAAGATAAATAAAAAAATGATAGATATATTGATTTTGCAACTGAAGGGGAATTGCACTTGGATTACTTATGAGAATTTTTTTTAGAACTGAGCTTGTCTCCACTTTTTGAACAACAAACCTTGCATTGGATATTTTTTTCTTTGTTAAGGGACAGCATGCTCACCCACTTCAATTTTCCAGTGATTTGTTGGAGAGGTCTTTGAATTTCTATGAATGACCAATGAAAGTTAAGGTTGAGGCAGACTTTGGAGATTACCCAACAAAATTGTCTATCTAGAGATTTCGTGGTGCTGTGAGTAATTGTTCTAGCTTCTAGGTATGTTGAAAGGAATAGAAGTTGCCACAATGGCTTGAGAATTTGACTAACGAAGGTTTTGACTCTTGAGCACCCACAAGTGATTCAACTTCTCTTCCTGTCATGTTGGACATTACACATAGTGTTCCATGGGGATGTGTCCCCTTGCTCCCTCATGCTTCTGTGACGGGGAAACTACTGGGGAAACATTTCCCTACATCCCCCTTTTAGGGAAACACAGGGACACACATGGGGAAATGTTTTTCTAGTGACAGAACATGTTTCCCCAGGGGACGTGGGGGGATGCCCAGAAGCCCTTCCCCATGATTTTTATATTTTCCGATAAAAATAATTGCAAATTAAATTTTTTAAAAAGTATTATGGGGATGATGCTCCTAAGATCAAACATCTTGCTACTTGCATGTTGCCACAGATAGCCAGTTCTTCTGCACTTGAGAGGAATGGGTCCACATATAGCTTCATTCACTCTATCAAGAGGAATAGACTTACCTCTAGGAGAGAAGAGAAGCTAACTCCAGTTCACAGTGCCTAATGTCTTGCACATAGGAAGACACTAGAGTTTCAGATGGGACTTGTTGTCCGTCGATTGCAAACTAGCAGCAGAAATCTTCCGAAAGCTGTCTCCTCACTTGAGAAAGTGGGAGAGGTGTGACCTTGGGGGCAAGCACAGAGCCAGGTACTGTCACCTACTCCTAGCTCCTCCGTTTAGGCTAACTCCTAATGAAGCCAAGGAGGGTGGTCCCTAACAAACAGTTTCTAAGGATCTTGTTTTCAAGGAAGTCAAAAAAGAGCCCAAAGGCTATAAGCGAACAAAGGAACTAACAAAGAGCGAAAAAGACAAAAACACTTCCCACTTCTCTCTTTCCCTTTCTCACCTTGTTCATTCAGGAAGAGGCAAAAAACATCAAAAAACATTGTAAAAAGTTAATAAATAGCAAGTGGGATAAAGGCTCCCACACCCCACTTCCCCCATTTGGGGGAAGCCTGTATCGTCCATTTTTTTTTATGTTTGCAATTTCTTTGTTTTTTGGCTTGCAGGATAATTGGTTAGAATAGAATAGGAAAGTTTAATTTCAAATTTTTGAAAAGTTTATTTTTGCTTTCTTAAAAGTCAAAAAAGAAAAGCTTCTTGTTTTGTTTAATTTTAGAGTTTCATTTCATTTGATATAAACTGCAAAAGTAAAAAGAACTAAAATCTCTTGAATCTCACCGTTAGGTGGATCAAGAGTGCTCTCTGTCGGAGGGTTTGTGGTTTTCATTTTTTTTTATGCATTTTTTGCTCTTTAATTTGTTAATTTAATTCTAAGGCTCTTGAACTTGCCCAAATCCAAGTCAAGAGCACTCTCTGTCAGAGAGCATACTAGTCTTGCATCATCCTTGCATTTAGGCATATAGATTAACTAAGACTCTTGAACTTTTGTCATAAGACAAAGTCAAGAGCGCTCTCTGTTGGAGAGTTTAAATGTGTTTCAATAAAATTTTGCAACTAACATCTTCCCCTTAATTAATTTACTTCATTGCTATCCTTCACCTAGTATGCTCTGTCGACTTTCATAGTTGGGCTCGTACTCAGAACGGTGAGCGGATTTGATAATCTTTCAAGTAATAACATAATAAAAAAATTTCCCCCATAACCAATGCACCGGCGTTGCTGAAAGTATTCAAAGCCATTCTTAGTAAAGGCGTTGGAACTCCCCGTTGTCTTAGAGTCCCAGTTAGCTGGTCAATCCGCAGGATACTAGCCTGGGATACTGGACGGGCCAACATGTCTCTAACAGAATAACTTGGAATGCTTTCTCGGTTGGTCTTTTGATACCTTTGATGAGCCATAATAAACAAGACCATTAAAACACTTTAAAATAAACCAAGAACAATCGCAAAACACTTTCACTAGCACTATTATGAGACTTGTACTTTCAGTATTCTCAAGCATCTCAGAAATTTGACTCCATAAGGCACTGGTCTGTCCTTTTATGCATTATTATTAACCTGGGCCATTTGTCCTTTGGTTTTTTTTAATTAAGACCTTTGTCTGTGAATGCTAGTTTATTTCAAAAGCTCTCATTACATTGTTCATCTTTTAAATCTGGTGATAACAACGTGGATTGCTTTTTGTCTTGTGTTTATTTCTCAGTTATAATAATTGCAATCTTCGTTCATCATAACAAACTCCTAATAAACACCCGTCCACATCACTTCCATAAAATTTACTTAAACACATTGAGCCTTAGAAACTCTTTGTTAGGGACCACCGCTCTTGGCTTTGTTAGGAGTTAGCCTAAACGGAGGAGCTAGGAGTAGGTGACAGTACCTGGCTCTGTGCTTGCCCCCAAGGTCACACCTCTCCCACTTTCTCAAGTGAGGAGACAGCTTTCAGAAGATTTCTGCTGCTGGTGTGCAATCGGCGGACAACATCTTTTGGGACCGTTGCCGGGGACAAATCTTTTGTTCCTGGACGACCTTTGTTTCTTTTTAGTTTTTTTACCTTTTTCCCTTTTTTTTGGTAGATTTTTAATCCAATCACTCTCAGAGATTAGACTTGAATCCACCTAGCGACTCCACTTCCAGTTAACACCTCAAGGTATTCGACTAGAAGAAACTTTGAAGGTTTGCTTAATTTCATCCCTGACCCTGAAAAGGTTTGTAGGAGGAGACTGAACAAACTAGCTTCTCGTAGGATCCTTGTAGAACTTGGATCTGAGTCTGTTTTAGACATCCACCTTTTATTTCAAGAAAACTTAGAAAATTTTCAAAACAATAACTGTTTCCCTAACACAATGGGTGAGTTTTTTACTCAGCTTAATTTCACTCAGATAGCAGGTCTGTTAGTTTTTAACATTTAAGCTAGCATTATGATAAGATCTTTTCACTGAGAGAATAACAAGCACAGCAATCACATAATCACATCACAAGAGACAAGAGA
>LPNX010630652.1:0-13169 GCA_001517045.1 Pseudotsuga menziesii
GGTTTAAAATTAAGCAAGGATGATGAAGGATCCACTGTAGATCCTACACTGTTCAAAAGGCTTGTTGGCAGCCTTATGTATTTGACAGCAACAAGACCATACATTATGTATGGTGTAAGTCTGATCTCAAGGTTCATGGAGTCACCGAAAGACTCACATTGGCAAGCAGGTAAAAGAATTCTGAGGTATGTAAGTGGAACAAAAGACCTTGGTATTATGTATTCAACCTCAGAAAATTTTAAACTCATTGGTTACACTGACAGTGACAATGGAGGCAGCATAGATGATAGGAAAAGCACATCTGGATACACATTTCATTTTGGTACAGGTGTTGTTTCATGGGCTTCAAAGAAACAGCCCATAGTAACTCTATCTTCAGCTGAAGCAGAGTATGTTGCAGCAACAAGTCCTGCATGTCAAGTTGTCTGGATGAGGAGAGTCTTAAAAGACTTGTCACAGAACCATCAAGAACCGACAACAATCTTCTGCGACAACAATTCAGCCATAGCATTATCAAAGAATCATGTGTTTCACAAGAGAACCAAGCACATCGACAGAAGGTTTCATTTTATAAGAGAGTTGGTAAACGACAAGGAAATTTGTTTGGAATTTTGCAAGTCTGAAGACCAACTTGCCGACATTTTCACAAAACCATTGGCAAAGGACACATTCCAGTATCTGCGTAGTTATCTTGGAATGACAATTTCTCCACAGTGAACTCTGTCATAAACAGAGCATGTTTAAGCTCTGAAACATTTTGTAAATTTTGTTTTAAAAAAAATCCCCATCTGCTCATAATTAAGGGGGAGTGTTGGAAAAATGTAATTAATTCACAGATCTGTATTTGATCTCCAGCCGACTCTGTTAGAGTTTGTACAAGCTACGATCTTGTCTGTCAGTCTGACAAGAAGAAAAAGTCAACAAGTAGGCAGCGTAACTGAGTCGAATTTATTTCAGAAGTTAAGTTGTTAGGTAGACAGTTATTGCAGTTTTTAATGGAAAGTAAGTCGGCAAGTAAGTCGGCCATGCTGTAGCAATCTTCAGGTTGTCTATAAATAGAAGAAGCATTTTGTAATTTAGTTTACACACAGACAGAAAGAGAACACGAACACAGGAACAAAGGAACTCAGGGTGAGAAAGTGAAGTCAAAGCTCAAGCTTCTGTGCATTTGATTTAGCCGTAGAGCTGAAGATCTGTAGACAGACGAGTTTGTAACAGACAAGTTTGTATTACTTTGTATTTCTGCATAGTTAAATATATGAAATAGTTTGTGGTTGAATTCATGATTATTTGGCCGCTCATATTTCCAGATTTACTTCTGTAAATGTCTTTTACAATTACTGATAAGTAAAAGAACAAGAACCCATAAAAATCTCACCGCATGAAAAGTTCTCGGTTTTACTGCACTTTGTTCGGCTCAAATATTCCTACATATTTGGGCATATGTTTTCCATAAGTTATTTGGATTTGTAAATGTGGTCATTTTACTTCATCTTACTCACAGGTGAAAAGTATTTGTAATATTCTTAAGTCTTTAGACTAAGAATCATATTCTGCAGAGTTCTATCGCATCAGGCATCCCCTTGATCGCACATAAGTTGATCGTATCAACTTGACCGCCGCATCAACTTGATCGCACCAAATTTGATCGCACCAAATTTGATTGCATCAACTTGGTCGCACCAACTTGATCGCAGATAATTTGATCGCATCAAGCATCAACTTGATCGCATCAACTTGATCGCACCGCAGATAAGTTTATCGCATGAGGCATCAACTTGATCGCATCGCAGTAAAAAGGTGGTCGCAGTAAAAATAGGTCGGAGTAAAAAAGTGAAATTATTATCTTTTAAATATTGACTGAGCGCTAAACCCAAGTTTAGTGGGCTCGATTTTGGCTATCACAAGTCCTCCTAAAGGAGTTTTGATCCCCTCTAGCCATCCTGATCTGCTCTGGTTGTTCAGTCACGACCAGCATGAATCTGAAGAGAAACCCCACATAGGTCAATCCCAAAATGTCTGAAATAGAATATAATATAGTGTTTAGACAATGTTTCCTTCTCGTGAGTTACACTAATAGAAATAAGGGCTAGTTTAAGTTGGTAGGTTTTTAGAAGGTTGTTATGCAGTAATGATGCCAACAAATTATGGT
Organism: Pseudotsuga menziesii; assembly: GCA_001517045.1. Taxonomy (NCBI): domain Eukaryota; kingdom Viridiplantae; phylum Streptophyta; class Pinopsida; order Pinales; family Pinaceae; genus Pseudotsuga; species Pseudotsuga menziesii. Next base: position 2,153 of record LPNX010630652.1, read on the forward strand.
TCGCTTCTGTGAATACTATAACGAGTAGATCTGATTTTTTTACTAACTAATCTAATTTCTTATTGTTTCTTGTAGGATTGTGAACAGCACTATAGGCCGTCGCAAATTGCTAGTGAAAGTTTCAATATTTTTTAGTGAATTTTATTTCTGTATTTGACAATACCAACGAAAAAAGTTCCTCAAAGACGAATATTTTTGAATATTTGTATTGCAGAGAATGTTTTACATTAGCTTGACTTGTACTGTAAGGCACACTCCTCCCAATATCTAATGCTTATCGGACGTTATGGAGAAATTTGGCAAAGTTGTTATTCTCATTATCTATCTCTTTTGATAATAACAGCTCAGAATCCCATGACAATCGTAGACTAGCAGTAGAATATATTTTCAATTTGTATATTTTGCTTCAATGACATCAAATGCATTTTCGTCAAATGTTTTTCTCCTTGTCCAATGCAGCCCTTCAAGCAACCATTCAATTTCAATCCAAGAAAACTTATTTCGTGGCTTTGCATAAATTATTTTGCGGTTGTCTTGCCGGCATAAGTTTGAGAGGGAAATAAGAACATCCAGTCTAATAGAAAACTGAAGGGTAAATGGAAACTACTTAGCAACGTATAAAAACGTTGAGACCATTATAAAAGAAACCCAGGTAACACAAATTCGCCTAAGCAGATCAGAAAGATGGCCATGCAAAGGGTAGATTCCCAACAAAGAAGTGAATGTTCAATAATGAAAAGAATGGTCTATGGAGATGTAATGTCCCTCCTATATGCCCCTAAGCATTTGTGATTTTGAATATTATTGTATGAGGGCTTCTGGGTGAGGAGCTCAAGTGCCAAGGCCCCACCAAAAGAAACTGAGAAAACTTGTTGAGCTAAAATTAAAAAAACATTTAATAACACACAGAAGGGATGACAAACACGCGTGCAACCAAAACTAGGGTGGTGGACAGGCTTCCACTAAGGGATCGAAAATGGTTTTGATAAAATACGTATGGTATAAATTATTATCATAAGGGCCAAAGAACAGGATAAATTAAGTCTTCATAGAAGATAAAGTATTTTATTTTTATTTGAAAGAATTATCGAGAAGAGCAAGAATCGATAAAAGGCATGATATTTAAAAAAAAGGCGTGGATTATTACTATAGGTTTAACTCAAGATTAAGCCTTTTATATTTTATTCAGTCAAACGCCCTAATTCTGAATTAAATCCCCTACAAGCTTCGTGCTTGTATCTTGCCGTGATTGAAGGAAAATATTCAGCATGTATAATGGGAATAAATCCTCCTTGAAAGATTGCCAACCATGACCCAAAATTTAGGGCTGAAACGGTCACCTTAATCACGCACCAAATTTTTCCTCACAATTACAATGGCAGATTTGCTATGCTTAGCAATTCTAGCCGAGGAGCATGGCCTATTAATTTAAGCTAGAGATTTATTTATAAAAGGGCACCCAGCTGGGAAAGGGGGGGGGGCGGTAGGAAAGGGGGTCAAACCCTTCAAGAGAAAGGTCGCGCTGCTCCTTTGGGCAGGATCACCACCAGATTTTGTAAGTATGTCTACCCCTTCAGGTTATACTACGATTTTGATCGAGGAGATGTTTCTACATGACTCTGTCTGTGTTTTGATATTTCAACATAGTTACAGGCTGCATGTAATTCTAGGCTGCATGCAAGTATGCTACTTGCCTTTATAGATACAGGTTGCGATTGGTCATGGTATAGACTAAGTTTTTCTCTTCATGATAGTTTAAAATCAAGGTTCTAAGATCATGCAGGTCAAATCTGCAATCTCATTGTTAGGGATTGCATGTTAAAATGAACCCTTTTATAATTCGATTTTTTTTTGTGTTCTTGATGGACCATTTCGAAAGGATTTGGAAGCCAGGACCATTCTTCTTAAATTGTACCTTTGAGATTTTGTGTGGTTCTAAGGCTTAATAGAATGGCTCAAACCATTTTCCCCAGAGTCTATCCTGTATGGGCTATCCCTGCTGCAACTGCATATTTTTTTTCTGTCCTTGACATCCTACGATCTATAGAAAATATTTTGTCTGCAATCTTCTCTTTAAAATACCAGAACTCTAAGTGGATTTTGAGCTCCCTCTGTGAATCCTCTTGAGTACTTATACTATCGCATATCGCCTAGACCTTTTGGGGTTCGCTTGCCCATGGTTTTTTTATCAACAAATTCCATCGCCTTGGTTCTCAGTCGGCCATATCTTCATTTGCGTGCATAAAAAAGGACATTTTGAGTTATACGCGTTTGCTGGTTTGAAAGCATTCTAGGGTTTAGAGCATAACGGTGGTTTATGGATAAAAGGTGTTATGTGAATAAGGAGAATGGTGGGGTTCGGTAGTAACCAACGCCGCCCAACAATCTGTTTTTCCCAGCCTCTGTCGTACCCGGCTTGCATGCTATTTAAATAATTTCCGTTTTGATAAGAAATAGCCACTAGCTTAAGTAGTTTGGGCATGCCCATCTGTAAAAGGGTGTTTCATCGATATCCTAATGTCTTATATACATATAGCATATGATAGATCTCAAAAGAAGGATGCTTGTGCATAGGGGTAAACTTTATGGCTTCGACCTTTGAAAGAATTAATAATGCTGATATGTATAATGTTTGGTTACATAGCTTAGTAATACTCTGGGTGAAAGAGTATGTGAGAAGAACGGAAGAACCTATGGCAATGTTAAGATTGCAGATTGTAAACTTTTATTATAATAGATGTCACATGATGTGACAATTTTGGTGGACGTAGCCCAGGGGTTGGGCGAACCATGTACATTGTTGTCTTTCTAGTTTTTGTGTCCAATGTGTCCATTTCCTCTATTGCTTTATGTGCTCAAGATGCTATAGTTGCTTGAGTTAATCCTGAACATACTCTAACTAATCTAACACCTAAACTAATCAAACACCTAAACTAATCAAGCGCTTATAGTATGCATATATGTAAAGCACGAGCACACTGGTAAATGCAGTATCCATTTTATATGTGCAGTATAAGTCACCGGATGTCCATCTACAACGAACATGCAATAATTATGCATTATGAATACACCATTGAAAAGATGATGTCCAACGAACAGGCAATGATTATGCATTATGAATACACCATTGAAAAGATGATGTCCAACGAACAGGCAATAATTATGCATTATAAATACACCATTGAAAAGATATGTGAGTAAATTTTATGCAGTATATCTAACCAGAAGTCGGCTGTCTTTTCTATTATGAATCTTCTATGCTTTAAAACTTGTGGGGATTCTAGTAAATATTTAATGCAAGAGAATGCCAAATATTTAGTTATAGTTTTTATGGTTGAAGTTATGCATTTGAGATTTCCATCTAGTGAAGGCGATGTCCCTTATTCTTATTCCTTGATATGGCACCTGTAGTTGAAAGAGTCAGATCAGTTGATTGGCATATTATGCTCATTTAATTACGAAACTTTGAAATCGGCTTGGTCGGTTGATTATGATTCGCTAGACGCATTAGCGGGTGATTGAAGTCTTATATTATAACAATGGCCTATGCACCTTTTGTGATGCAACACGCCTGCATGGAGACAGATGAAACACTCCAGTATGACAAATTGAAATGGTTTTGAGGCTTCCATGTGAGAAAGATTATGTCCTTTATTCTTCATCTTTGAAAAATGCAAAATGCTCCACATACTTGATAGGTTCCTTTATCATTGCCAGAATTTAGTATATTTTACTTTGGAGATAAGAGGATGAAAGGATTGTAAACGAGATTGGACATTTTTCATGTATTTTTGCGTTGGCATCTTTTATTTGTTGATTAATAGTGCACGGAACTACATTTATGCTCCAACAAAAGAAGAAAAGGATTGAATCCACGCAAAAGAGATTTGAAAATTCTCATGCCCTTCAACTTTATGTCTTCATGCAGCCGATTTGGATCTACATACAAAATTCATAGCCATGAAAAAACGATTCCATGTCTATTTGATTTTACGCTGGTAAGACTCACGGCTCGATCTAACCTGCAATGAATAAAAATGCTTTCACTATGACCGCGCAGTTAGTTCCCACCTTTTTGGTTTTCAAAGGTAGGTTATGACTTAAGATATTACATTCAAGAGGCTATTGACGGGACGGTTCCAAGTCTTATCAGTGCATTAGTGGATCTGGATATTTTAGTTGATAAATAGAGACTAATGTGGAGGTGGTAAGTTGTTCCTCTAGATTCCCAACTGTAGCACATTAGGTTCTGCAGTTCTAATTTCTCCTTTGGGGACAAGAAGATTTCATGATAGACTTAATGTAAACAATTGGCGGTATACCATGGACAACAACAAAGAACCCATCTCTATATTTGACTTTGGACGTTGGTGAACGTTGGCTTGATTAATGAACCCTAACGGCATTGACTTTCAGTTGTATTTTCTGTTTGTCTTGAAAATAAATTAGTATGCATTAAACTGGTGGAAGTACTGTCAGTAACCATTCCATGTTTTCTTGTTAACTATGATCTTGCACAGCTAAAGGAAGGGGTCTCCCTCAGTAAAAAATGATGGCCGATTTAATGCCTTGATTTTTGAGGGGCGTTGGCTTGCTAGAGACCGATTCAGGCATGAGGGAGGAATTTGGGGTTCCGGTGGATTTTAATTGCAAAACATCTACCTGCATTTGTGATTCAAATTATTTTCCACGATTTAAGTTGATGTTTTGTAGGGGCATTACATAAAGCGTGTGACTTGAGTAACTAACAAGAAACAGGTGTATCTATTTATGCCCGCTTGACACTAGCAATCCTTGGGCGGTTATTACAGCAAGAGAAGTTTTTATTTTTATCTTTCAGTTTTTTTTCAAAAACTGTTGTATCAGAGCATATTCATGCACATAAATGCATCGAGTGACCATAGGTACGTCACATATGGTATCAGAGCCAGCCGACAACACTCAGACCGAATGGACTCGATTACAAAAGAGGTTAGAGATGGGTGGAGCAAATGTCTTCATTCTTGTCTTGGGATAAACTCGGATGTAGAAGAATTTCAGGAAATGGTGGATGTACGGAACAGTTACAAGATAAAGATCCTAGGGAGCAACTCGTTTCTTTTGGGCGTAGGGGGGAAATCCATGTCTAGGTTTTCGAGTTGATGAACCTTCCTGTTTGCCCTTAAAGTGAAGAAACTTGGAATGCATGAGATTTTTTTTTAGGGTTTGAGTTTTCACGACTACATTTTCGACACACTAGCATTGAGCATTCCTATTGTTTTTCCCTTAACCTTCATTTTTATTAAACTCCCATCCTGTGTTATGCCACCGATGGGATATTTGGATTTGGTAGCTGTTATGCTACGACTTTTGATATGAGAATTTTTCTTTTATAAGAGTGGTGCCTAAGATTTTGTTTTGCCGGAATGCGTATGACTGCGCAAAACGTTTCCTATTTGTTGTGATCTGGTAAAGTGATTCAAATCCCTGTGCAAACACATTTTCTATTTGCTGCAATTTGGTAAAGGTCGATTGCAATGCCTGTGCAAAACGTTTTCTATTTGCTGTGATCTGCTAAAGTGATTGAAATTCTTGTGCAAAGACATTTTCTATTTGCTGCAATCTGGTAAAGGTTGATTGCAAAGCCTGTGCAAAACGTTTTCTATTTGCTGTGATATGGTAAGTTTTCTACCTTTCACTTTTAAGGTAAAGCAATTGCAATGCCTATGCAAAACACTTCCTATTTGGTGCGATTTGGTAAGTTTTCTACCTTCACTTTTAAGTTAAAGCGATTGCAATGCCTCTGCAACTTAATCTTGCTCTATATCGTCTTCTTAAAATTATATCTTGAAATTACCCCCTATGAATATGAATACGATAATCCTTTCATTGGGTGGCGGATGCCTAAATTGAATGATAAGACAAACCCTAGATAGTATTGTTCGAAGGAATAAATATCTTAAATTATAGATCCTCATCATGTTTTGGGTTTTAATGGCGTCTAGTTGGGTTTTGAACGGGTAATTCATAGTCCAAAATGCAGTGTCGCTAAATAAGCCATCCCATGAAAGTATATTGTAGGTGTAAAGTTGTGAGAATTGTTAAAGGTTTTGATATGAAAACCATATCAAAAACTTGACCTCATCTTTATGATAATTGATTGTAGAAGAGACTATATACATATATTTACGCAATATCTCCAGCATCAACACCAAGAATATTTGTTATACTTTTATGGCATTTTCAAAACGGTTGTGATGGCACAACCCTAGCAGGAGGTTTAGGCCATGCAACATGCTGAGCACATAAATGTATTGTTGCCCGAAAATGATGTGGATGGTAATATGTCTATTTCATTTTTTAAGAGGTTATAATAGAGTGGTATGGATAGGTGGTCCTAGAAGTTCCAATTCATTGGAACGCCACGAGTTATTGATGGGCAATTAGCATTGGCGACACCGTATGGAGTCTCATCATGACAAGTTTGGTTATATGAATATAAAATAGGTATAACTCTCGTACGGTCTTTTTCTTTTACGTGTAGGATATATTATATTGTACATTTTATTGTGGTTCACTTATAAAACGGTTGATGCTTGAAAGTAATAAGTACAATGACCAGAATGCCATGCTGTATATGGTGAAGGGACTCTCATGATACTGTTGTTAGTAAGGATTATATCATAGATTGTTAGAATTTCAATATATGAGTTATATCTTGAATACCATAGAAGGTACACATAAGTATATTGGAAGTACTTGTATCTTTACTAGTCTAGAGGTATGAATCCTTTAATTGTTAAACAAAAGTATTGCTCAGTTACTTGTCGAGTATACGGTAACTATTCAATGACACTCACTAGTTCGGGTACTTGACTGTTTAGAAAGCTATGAGATAACTTATGCAGTGATATGCATGAAGGTCGTATAATGCTACGAACTAATTTTTGCAGGGATATGTATGAATGTATGAGCTAACTTTTGCAGGTTATGGTAGGAACTTTGTTAGTCGGAGCTGACTGTTAGAGTTTTGTTTGAAATACATTGAATAATGAAATGGGGTATAATGTTAAATGCTAACATTGCAGGTTATGCCAAGAACTCTGTTAGTCGGAGTTGACTATTAGAAAGAAATGTATTCGCTGCTGAAAATAATGAAGGCCTCACCGATATTATGACCATTACTACAATCAACGTACATTATGGTATTTTAATCCTCCTGCATGTGTAAGTTGCGCTCAATTACTCCGAAAAGAGCAAGGAGTAACTTTTATGATTTACGAGGTTATCTAACTCGTGAATGGCTATTAAAATCGATGCAAATTATGAACTTTGATAATTGATTATTGATTATTGATTATTGAAATTTTGGGTTATCAAAGAATGCTTTGACTGACCCCCTATGAAGTGATTGTAGGCATAGGAAATTGTGGCCATGATGAGTGCTAAAGCTCCAGGACTATAGTGAGTAACAAAGATATGAGAAGGATCTTATGCGCATAAAGTTGTTGCCACAAGGAAGGTGGTGATAAAGGTAGTAGACGAAAGCTACTTGTTTTACCCCCGGGCCAGCTAGGAACCACTATGCATTCTAGGGACGCTTAGATGTAAGACATTTTGGTTAAGACTCTTTCTGCACACATTCAGAGGACTGTCACAAGAGTGGGGGACTCTGTGAAGAGAATAACCTCTAGGAGCTATGGTGGTGTGCTAGAATGGAGTGCCTGAGCTTGGTGAAGCACCCTGAAGAGCACAAAAAGGAGATACGCCTAAGGAAGGGTATCGTCTTGGTGTTGGGTGGCTTGAATTGGTACTTGGAGTACTGTCACCACTTGGTGTGCTGGGATGGAGAACATCCAAAGAAAGAAATAATGGAGAAGCACCCTGAATAGCACTAAAAGGAGATACGGCTAAGGGTGGGTATCGTCCTTGTGTTGGGTGACTTGAATTGGTACTTGAAGTACTGATAGCACTTGGAGTGCTGGGATGGAGGACATCGAGAAAAAGAAAATAGTGCAAAGAGGTATATGCATTACAGGTAAATTGGTACCTATGAGGTAATATGTCTAATAGAACTGACATGTATATTGGAACCATTGTGGATTATGAAAATTCTATGATGATTCTAAGTTTTACCTTGTTCAATGTCAATATATAGGAATATGAATGATCTATAAACGCAGGGTCATGACATGAAATATAAAACAAAGCAAGGACGACTCGAAAAGGAAGGAAAATTATTGAAGGAAAAGAACACCGAGGACGGTGTTAATTTTAGGGGGAAAGGATGTAATGTCCCTCCTATATGCCCCTAAGCATTTGTGATTTTGAATATTACTGTATGAGGTCTTCTGGGTGAGGAGCTCAAGTGCCAAGGCCCCACCAGAAGAAACCGAGAAAACTTGTTAAACCAAAATTAAAAAAACATTTAATAACGCACAGAAGGGCTGACAAACACGCGTGCAGCCAAAACTAGGGTGGTGGACAGGCTTCCACTAAGGGATCGGAAAGGGTTTTGATAAAATACGTATGGTATAAATTATTATCATAAGGGCCAAAGAACAGGATAAATTAAGTCTTCATAGAAGATAAAGTATTTTATTTTTATTTGAAAGAACTATCAAGAAGAGCAAGAATGGATAAAAGGCATGATATAAAAAAAAAGGCGTGGATTATTACTATAGGTTTAACTCAAGATTAATCCTTTTATATTTTATTTAGTCAAACGCCCTAATTCTGAATTAAATCCCCTACAAGCTTCGTGCTTGTATCTTGGCGTGATTGAAGGAAAATATTCAGCATGTATAATGGGAATAAATCCTCCCTGAAAGATTGCCAACCATGACCCAAAATTTAGGGCTGAAACGGTCACCTTAATCACGCACCAAATTTCTCCTACAATTACAATGGCAGATTTGCTATGCTTAGCAATTCTGGCCGAGGAGCATGGCCTATTAATTTAAGCTAGAGATTTATTTATAAAAGGGCGCCCAGCTGGGAAAGGGGGGGGCGCGGTAGGAAAGGGCGTCAAACCCTTCAAGAGAAAGGTCGCGCTGCTCCTTTGGGCATGATCACCACCAGATTTTGTAAGTATGTCTACCCCTTCAGGTTATACTGCGATTTTGATCGAGGAGATGTTTCTACATGACTCTGTCTGCGTTTTGATATTTCAACATAGTTACAGGCTGCATGTAAGTCTAGGCTGCATGCAAGTCTGCTACTTGCCTTTATAGATACAGGCTGCTATTGGTCTTGGTATAGACTAAGTTTTTCTCTTCATGATAGTTTAAAATCAAGGTTCTAAGATCACGCAGGTCAAATCTGCAATCTCATTGTTAGGGATTGCATGTTAAAATGAACCCTTTTATAATTTGATTTTTTTTTGTATCCTTGATGGACCATTTCGAAAGGATTTGGAAGCCCCGACCATTCTTCTTAAATCGTACCTTTGAGATTTTGTGTGGTTCTAAGGCTTAATAGAATGGCTCAAACCATTTTCCCGAGAGTCTGTCGTGTATGGGCTATCCCTGCTGCAAGTGCATATTTTTTTTCTGTCCTTGACATCCTACTATCTATAGAAAAGATTTTGTCTACAATCTTCTCTTTAAAATACCAGAACTCTGAGTGGATTTTGAGCTCCCTCTATGAATCCTCTTGAGTACTTATACCATCGCATATCGCCTGGACCTTTTGGGGTTCGCTTGCCCATGGTTGTTTTATCAACAAATTCCATCGCCTTGGTTCTGAGTCGGCCATATCTTCATTTGCGTGCTTAAAAAAGGACATTTTGAGTTATGCGCGTTTGCTGGTTTGAAAGCATTCTAGGGTTTAGAGCATAACGGTGGTTTATGGATAAAAGGTGTTATGTGAATAAGGAGAATGGTGGGGTTCGGTAGTAACCAACCCCGCCCAGCAATCTGTTTTTCCCAGCCTGTGTCGGCTTGCATGCTATTTAAATAATTTCCGTTTTGATAAGAAATAGCCACTAGCTTAAGTATGAGCGAAGAAATCAAGTGATGCTGGTAATGACCGTTTGTTTTGAACTTTTGAGCCCGGTAGTTTGGTCATGCCCATCTGTAAAAGGGTGTTTCATCGATATCCTAATGTCTTATATACATATAGCATATGATAGATCTCAAAAGAAGGATGCTTATGCATAGGGGTATACTTTATGGCTTGGACCTTTGAAAGAATTAATAATGCTGATATGTATAATGTTTGGTTACATAGCTTAGTAATACTCTGGGTGAAAGAGTATGTGAGAAGAACGGAAGAACCTATGGCAATGTTAAGATTGCAGATTGTAAACTTTTATTATAATAGATGGGTGAAAGAGTATGTGAGAAGAACGGAAGAACCTATGGCAATGTTAAGATTGCAGATTGTAAACTTTTATTATAATAGATGTCACATGACGTGACTATTTTGGTGGACGTAGTCCACGGGTTGGGCGAACCACGTACATTGTTGTCTTTCTGGTTTTTGTGTCCAATGTGTCCATTTCCTCTATTGCTTTCTGTGCTCAAGATGTTGTAGTTGCTTGAGTTAATCCTGAACGTACTCTAACTAATCTAACACCTAAACTAATCAAACACCTAAACTAATCAAGCACTTACAGTATGCATATATGTAAAGCACGAGCACACTGGTAAATGCAGTATCCATTTTATATGTGAAGTATAAGTCACCGGATGTCCATCTACAACGAACAGGCAATAATTATGCATTATGAATACACCATTGAAAAGATGATGTCCAACGAACAGGCAATGATTATGCATTATGAATACACCATTGAAAAGATGATGTCCAACGAACAGGCAATAATTATGCATTATAAATACACCATTGAAAAGATATGTGAGTAAATTTTATGCAGTATATCTAACCAGAAGTAGGCTGTCTTTTCTATTATGAATCTTCTACGCTTTAAAACTTGTGGGGATTCTGGTAAATATTTAATGCAAGAGAATGCCAAATATTTAGTTATAGTTTTTATGGTTGAAGTTATGCATTTGAGATTTCCATCTAGTGAAGG
>LPNX010630652.1:13530-80166 GCA_001517045.1 Pseudotsuga menziesii
ACAGTGCAGGGAACTACATTTATGCTCCAACAAAAGAAAATGATTGAATCCAGGCAAAAGAGATTTGAAAATTCTCATGCCCTTCAACTTTATGTCTTCATGCAGCCGATTTGGATCTACATACAAAATTCATAGCCATGAAAAAACGATTCCATGTCTATTTGATTTTACGCTGGTAAGACTCACGGCTCGATCTAACCTGCAATGAATAAAAATGCTTTCACTATGACCGCGCAGTTAGTTCCCACCTTTTTGGTTTTCAAAGGTAGGTTATGACTTAAGATATTACATTCAAGAGGCTATTGACGGGACTGTTCCAAGTCTTATCAGTGCATTAGTGGATCTGGATATTTTAGTTGATAAATAGAGACTAATGTGGAGGTGGTAAGTTGTTCCTCTAGATTCCCAACTGTAGCACATTAAGTTCTGCAGTTCTAATCTCTCCTTTGGGGACAAGAAGATTTCATGATAGACTTAATGTAAACAATTTGCGGTATACCATGGACAACAACAAAAAACCCATCTCTATATTTGACTTTGGACGTTGGTGAACGTTGGCTTCATTAATGAACCCTAACGGCATTGACTTTCGGTTGTATTTTCTGTTTGTCTTGAAAATAAATTAGTATGCATTAAACTGGTGGAAGTACTGTCAGTAACCATTCCACGTTTTCTTGTTAACTCTGATCTTGCACAGCTAAAGGAAGGGGTCTCCCTCAGTAAAAAAAGATGGCCGATTTAATGCCTTGATTTTTGAGGGGCGCTGGCTTGCTGGAGACCGATTCAGGCATGAGGGAGGAATTTGGGGTTCCGGTGGATTTTAATTGCAGAACATCTATCTGCATTTGTGATTCAAATTATTTTCCACGATTTAAGTTGATGTTTTGTAGGGGCATTACATAAAGCGTGTGACTTGAGTAACTAACAAGCAACAGGTGTATCTATTTTTGCCCGCTTGAAACTAGCAATCCTTGGGCGGTTATTACAGCAAGAGAAGTTTTTATTTTTATCTTTCAGTTTTTTTTCAAAAACTGCTGTATCAGAGCATATTCATGCACATAAATGCATCCAGTGACCATAGGTACGTCACAGGAGAGATACATTTCCACCCGAAATTCCAATTCGACAACTTCTAACAGAAGTGTAACAACTCTTTCTTTACGACCATTAAATTCAAAATTCAAACTCGAGTGGATGGCGTGTACCCTCTCAATGATGGTGTGTATTCTTTGATAATCTGGCTGCTAGCTACAGCGATAACGATGGCTTTAGTTTCTGTTAATGGCTTTGGTTAGTGGCTCCGTCTCCAGCTATGGCTTCGCTCTTCATAGTTCACTTGTTTCCACTGTGCAAAGGTCCCGTATCATCCCACTCATTTTCTCTCTCTTCAAGGTTTTGTCAATGGTGAGTCTTCTTTCTCTTCAAGTACTACTTCGATTCAGCTGTTCTGATATGATATGATATGATATAATCTGTAAATGAGGGGCTGAGAGGCAACTAGCTTAACCAACATAAATATTAAGTGGATTTTCAACTCTGGTCTTTATTCTCAATATTATACAAGCTTTGTTATTCAAAATGGATTCAAAGAATTGTTATGAGTATAATGTGCATCCACCACCACCAACAAAAAATTAATTATAAGAGCAATACATAAAATAAGGCCATGCAAAATATCACTAATCACTAATAACTCTGTTTTGGGTACAACTCTTGTGCACATCAATATCCAACAAGAGGAATTACTTAGTCACTATGTCTACCAAGGTGTTGAGGTTCAATTCCATGACTGCAATTACTTCCATGTTTTAAAGTTTAAAGTAAGTGAAGTGTTTTGATTCATAGGGCTCATTGTCTTAGTGTTTTGATTCATGGGATTTATTGTCTCAAATATTCCCAACATTCACACTCTACACTAATGAAAACATCATTCAAGTTAGCTTTCCTTGGTGCATGAAAATTGAGTTATTTCAATGCTCATGGTTTTTTTCAATATTATTCTTAAATGAAAAGGAATAAACCTTTGAATATCTATAGAGCTCAAATATTCTAGTTGTATCAAAATTATTAATATTATTGACAAGGCATACAAAGTGAAGAAGTTCTATATTAACTTGAATGCAAAATAAATTAGAGTGGATCTATTTATACCAAAGGAGAAGTCTTTTGTGAGCTAAGAACAAATGGCGAGATGCAAGTTCCTATGTGACCATACATCCAATGTTAGTTGGATACATTCGAACTCTAACAACCAACTTTGTTGGAAAATACAAACACCAAGAACCCCCCTAAGAGAAACACAAGGAGGAAACAAAACAAAAATTGGTTCCGGCAACTGGGCATGATGAGGTATCCATGTACAAAGCTCTCATAGCCTAGGTAAAGAAGAAAATCTCATGGGAAAAACTCCTCCCCATACGAGAGAAAAGCACACATGTTGAGCTCAATGCATGTTCCAAACCTCTGATCCTCAAGAATGAGTGCTAACAATCGAGAAGACATCATATGCACTAAGTGTCCCTATGGTCACCAATCCATCTCACCCACCTACAAGGGTATCTAGTCATTGCAACCTTCCAGTCATATGGGAACTAGTGCTGAGTACAAAGTTGACTATGAATATGTCTGATCTAGATCACTAATGGGGAATAAAAATCACCCTAGGAATCATTGCATACCACCCCCTCACCCCCACCAAAATGCTGAAGCTAGTGGTAATGGCCACAACAATGCAACTCACAACTGATGGCTAAAGCTATGGAGTACAGGCTAAAGACAGTGTCAAATAAAGAAACTCATGGAGACAAATGGGACAAATGTATGGTGACACTCCAACAAACTGTTTGTATGAGTGGCCTGAAATCCACAACTCAATTGTGCAGGACAACAATCCTCAATACATACCATCATAGACAACAATCCTCAATATGAGTTTCAAATAACAATTTCATTTTAGATACCCATTTACAAATGAGGAACGAAAACATTTCATTGACAAATGTGGCCTGCAACCACTCTGTTGAAAGAGTACAAAAATCTCTTCTCAACATTGCAAATAAAGGCAATAAACTGAAGGCTCATAAAATGAAGGCTCGAAGAGGAGTGTTGGAAAACTAATAACTAATAACCCTCGAATGCAATAGGAAAAAGTGATGCAAATTATGATTCGCTTCTGTCAATACTGTAACGTGTAGGTCTGATATTTTTACTAACTAATCTGATTTCTTATTGTTTGTTGTAGGATTGTGAAGAGCACTGTAGGCCATCACAAATTGCTAGTGAAAGTTTGAATATTTTTTTGTGAATTTCGTTTTTGTATTCGACAATCCCAAGGGAAAATGCTCCTCAAAGACGAATATCTTTGAATATTTGTATTGCAGGGAATGTTTCGCGTTTGCTTGACTTCTAGTGTAAGGCACACGCCTCGGACGTTATGGATAAATTTGGCAAAGTTTTTATTTTCATTATCTATCTCTTTTGATAACAACAGCTCAGAATCCTATGACAATCGTAGACTAGAAGTATAATATATTTTCAATTTGTATATTTTGCTTCAATGGCGTCGAATGGGTTTTGGTCAAACGTTTTTCTCCTTGTCCAATGCAGCCCTTCAAGCAACCGTTCAATTTCAATCCAAGAAAACTTATTTGGTGGCTTTGCATAGATTATTTTGCGGTTGTCTTGGCTGCATAAGTTTTAGAGGGGAAATAAGAACATCGAGGCAAATAGAAAACCAAAGGGTAAATGGAAACTGCTTTGCAAGCTATAAAAACACCCAGACCACACCCAGACCATTGTAAAATCAACCCAGGTAACACAAAGTCGCCTAAGCAGATGAGAAAGATGGCCACGCAAGGGGTAAATGCCCAACAAACACGTGAATGGTCCATAATGAAAAGAATCGTCAACGAAGAGATATATTTGCCCTCGAAATTCCAATTCGACAACTTCTAACAGAAGTGTAAGGGCCATTAATTTCAAAATCCAAATTGGAATGGATGACGTGTATCCTCTCAACGGATGGTGTGTATTCGTTGATAATCTGGCTCCTAACTGCAGCTCTAACGTTGCCTTTATGGTTAATGGCTTTGGTTAGTGGCTCCATCTTTACCTTATGCTCTTCATAGTTCACTTGTTTCAGCTGTGCAAAGGTCCTTTATCTTTCCATGCATTTTCTTTCTCTTCAAGTTTTTGTTAATGGTGAGTGTTCTTTTTGTTCAAGTACTACTTTAGAATATAGGATTCAGCTGTTCTGATAGGATATAATCTGTAAATGAAGGGCTGACAGCCAACTAGATTAACCAACATGAATATTAAGTGGATTTTTAACTCTGGTCTCTATTCTCAATATTATACAAGCTTTGTTATTCCAAATGGATTCAAAGAATTATCCTGAGTATAAAGTGCATGCACCACCAACAACAAAAAACTTAATTATAAGTTCAATAAATAGAATAAGACCATGCAAAATATCACTAATCACTAGTAACTCTGTTTTAGGTACAACTCTTGTGCACATCAATATCGAACAAGACGAATTACTTAGTCACTATGCCTCCCAAGGTGTTGAGGTTGAATTCCATGACTGCAATTACTTCCATGTTTTAAAGTATAAAGAAAGTGAAGTGTTTTGATTCATAGGGTTCATTGTGAAAGTGTTTTGATTGATGGGATTCATTGTCTGAAATATTCCCAACATTCACATTCTACACTAATGAAAACACCATTCAAGTTAGCCTTCCTTGGTGTATGAAAACTGAGTTATTTCAATGCTCATGGTTTTTTTGAATATTAATCCTAAATAAAAAGGAATAAACCTTTGAATCTCTATAGGGCTCAAATATTCTAGTTGTATCAAATTGATTAATATTATTGACAAGGAATACAAAGTGAAGAAGTTCTATATTAACTTGAATGCAAAATAAATTAGAGTGGATCTATTTATACCAAAAGGAGAAGTCTTTTGTCAACTAAAAACAAATGGCGAGATGCAAGTTCCTATGTTAGCTTACATCCAATGTTAGTTTCCTACATTCGAACTCTAACAACTAACTTTGTTGGAAAATACAAACACCAAGACCCCCCCTAAGAGAAACACGAGGAGGTAACAAAACAAAAATGTGTCCCGACAACTAGGGATGATGAGGTATCCATGTACAAAGCTCTCATAATCGGGGTAAAGGAGAAAATCTCATGGGAAAAACTCCTCCCCATAAGAGAGAAAAGCAAACATGTTGACCTCAATGCATGTTCCAAACTAATGATCCTCAAGAATGAGTGCTAACAATCGAGAAGACATCATATGCACGGAAAAACCTAGACACGTGAAAGAAAGGAAGGTGGGCAAACACAAAGCTTTTCTTCCATACATTCAAGGTGTAACAGACAAAATTGCAAAGCACTTGAAGAAGAAAAGTATCGACACTGTGTGCTCGCCCCTTAAAAACATCAAAAAACTCCTAAAATCGATCAAAGACCCCATTGACCCTACCCTAAAAAAAGGGTGTCTACATGATTCCGTGTGAATGTGGGAAGGCCTACATCGGTAAAACAGGGAGATCCATTAGAGCGAAGGTTAAATAACACTGCGTAGACATCCCTCCTGATAGAACGCAAAAATACGCTTTGTCCCAACATTCCCATGGCCCAAAACACCCTATTAAGATTGAAGACATGAAATTTCTTCCTCATGCTGATAATTGGTCTTTGAGAAGGATCACAGAGGCAATTGAAATTGTCAAACACCCCAATTGTCTAAATAGGGATGATGGCCTCACCATCGGCATGCCATGGCTCCGTAACCTAACTAAATTAAGCTAGCAAATACCAAATTAGTTAGTAAAACTTAGAAATCTTAAAATTTAAAAGTTAAGAAATAAAAAAAGTAAAAATTAAATTTAAAAATTAAAATTAAAAATAAGACTTAATTAACTTTAATATTTTTATTACTTTAATTCATTCACTTTAATTTTTAGGTTTATAATAATTAAAACATAATAAAAACCCCACTTTAAATTCTAACTTAAAAAAAAAAACATTAATATTAAATAACACAAATTGAATTTTTTAAATAAAACATTAATTTTTTAAAAACTTTAATTTAAACATTAATTTAGAAAAAAACATTAATTCAAACATTAATATAGTATAACATTAATCATTAATTAAAACATTGATATAACATTTAATTGGAAAGTGGTTAATAACTATAGTAATGAATCTAACAAATTAAAATAAAAATTTTGATTTAACTTAATTAAACCTTTTAATTAAAAAATATACATTAATTAATAAAGTGTTATAAAACTTTTATGTAACCGTTAGAAAACAAAACCCTAATTGTCTTCTAACTATGAGAGTCATATACTTATAACGAGTCGAGATTCTAAGACCACCTTAGGCATCGATTATGTCTTGATGATGAGCCAAGAATGCCTCGACACGTTGACAATAAATCATTATCTATCGCAGACTCTCCACAAGATGCCATCAACATCTACCGGGAATTCTCACCCAAAAAAATTACTGACTAGTATGGAGTGGATATCCTGAGAAATGTAAGACACATAGAGAAAACTAGGATCTCCAAAGGACGCCTAGAGAAAATTAGGATCATATTATTCCAACATTTTCTAGGGTTTCACACATCCTAAGAAGTAATCCTAACAATCACATTTTCAACAAAATGAGTGTGTTGTTAGTTAGTGACCAGATCAGAGTTTTGAGTTTCGCCTTATATAAAATAGATTGCGAACTCTTAGAACTCCACCTTTGTCTTTCTAACGCTCTCGATAAGGATATCTGGGACTACTCGAATGGCTGCTCATTTCACAAAGCCAACGTAGAGTTTGCAAAAACCGCTGCTAAACTTAATAATAAATTTACAAGTCTAGAACACAATAGCGATATACTTCAGCAGTCCAATCCGGCGAGTGATGAGCAACCGAGTTCTATCCCAGCTGATGATGAGAAATGGAATTGGAAGGGTGACCTGCTAACATATCTCGTGAATGAACACAACGACGATATGCATTGTTGGGCTGTGATCTATCAGTGTTAATCAGAACTTGAATTTAAAATCAATCCGGGTTTGTGAACTTCGAGACACATCCAAGTTTAGGACAGAGAAACTGAACTCAGTTGGAATTTAGCTAACTGAAAATGAATCTACTAACAGAAACCAAGATACTGCAGTTCACAGAGACAAAATCCTCTTACAAGGGTGATTTCATTGTTTCTTTTTAAGCATACAGTAGTTGATTTTGTGAAAGCATAAAATACTAAGGTAAAATTAATTAAACAACAAATTTTTAAACCCTAGGATCAAACTGCAAAATTCTACCAGCACTGAAAGACAATTACTAATCAATTTCTCTTACAAGACAGTGTTCATGACTCGTAAATGTCTTTACCATTTCTCCATTGGATACTCAGCAACATATAATGAATTAAATCTTAATTTAAACCTTCAACGCATTCAGTCTTTAACCATTAAATAAAACAGAGTTTATCCAATAATCGTTGGTGATATACAGCACAATGAAATTTATAATTTGAACCATGAATGAAAGAAACAGAGCATCAAATAGAATCAATTGAACACTTAACTGAATTTGTTTTGCAATCTATAAACTAAATCTACTAGAAAACACATACCAATGGCTCGATTAAAGGATTTGCACCAAAATGAAATCGCTGTAATTATCAAGTCAACACACCGGCAATGTAAAAGTGCGAGAGCTCAACNATCAAAGGATTTGCACCAAAATGAAATTGCTGCAATTATCAAATCAATACACCGGCAATATAAAAGTGCAAGAGCTCAACGATGGGGGCCCTCCAAAGCCTTGCTCAACACACAATGAAAAGATTCACAGAACTAAAGCTTGATTCTCATTCACCAGAATTGTTTTACACAGAGATACCACGCAGATTGGAAGCACAAGTGCGTTCCTCTTCAAAATCGTGATAAAAACTTCATTGTCTTGCAATTGATTTATACAAATTCTAAATCAAACTGAAATTGCTATAAACCTGCATCTAATTTAATGCTAGAGCTAACGAGATCATCTTCAGGATCGTGGAGTTCCACAAAATCAGCATTGTTCCTTCTTTTGTGTTGAATGCAGAACGGGTGGCCACCTTTGACTCTGATTGACTCGACATCTGCACAGGCCACTTCACCTGACTGTTGGATGTTCATCCATCTGTGGACATTAAGGATCCATTCTTGATCTTCAATTTCCCTCCTAGCTGTCCTGTAATTACTCAACCTTGGAGGAAATGCGGGAAGTTAGTACATCCCGTAGTCTAAGTAAAAATCCTAGTTAAAATGCCTAAAAAATCACAAAACTCAATTTATTAATAAGCAAATGACATTATACCTCTTTAACCAAGGTTTATAGATGAACTTTAAAGCTTTCTACTCAAAATGGAGGTTTTATGAAGGAAATGAAGGTTATCTAAGAGGCAAAAAGGGGTCATAAACAGTGCCCAACATCTCCCCCAAGAAGAAACTACAGCATGTCCTCATGCCAAAAACTTTGACCCTGTTCAAAACCAAAATTTACTGCTGATTATCCTGCCTTTAGTCTTCAGTCTGTGATGAGGCATCTATTGATGCCCGAGATGCATAGAGAATCTTCAACCTTTCATACTTAGCCTTGTAAACTTTCCTTTGCTTGTACCATCTATAGGCTTGCTTAGTGATACGTGTTCTCTGAACCTTTAGCTTCCAATTAACTTCCCTTAATTTCTCATTCTTTTGTTCAAGTTCTTTTAGCTCAAGTTTCAGTCTTTTGATATCCTTATTGTTTTTGGAAGCTTTCTTTTTCTTCATCTTTATTGGGAGCTGCTCAGAAGTTGCATCCTTACCCAATTCTCCATGCTTTTTCTCTTCTTCGATAGCCTGCTATTCTGAGAAGAGAGAATTTGAATCTTTGGGCAATTCTTGTTTGAACTGCTTTTCTTTTCTTTTTCCTGCTGGTCAAAGAAGAGGTTAATCTTCTTGGTTTGCATGATTATCTCACCAGGATCTGAAATATCCTGTACTGTTTCAGCTGCTAAAACTTCTCTTGGACTCCCCAAGGTCTGTACATGTTCCTCATCCTCCAATGCTGATTGGCTCTGAACTTGCTTGTATTTTCTTGACTTTCTCTGATAAGTGGTGAAGAGCTGATCCTGTTTTTGATACTGTTTTTCTTTCTTCTTCACACTTCGAGTTTGGATCCTTCTCTGAGGCGGTTTTGGGCTTGCGACTCATAGTTATCCTCCTCATCAGTTATTAGTAATACCTCTTTCTTTTTCTTTTTCCCCTGAGGCGGTTTTGAGCTTGTTGCCTCAGGGTAGGTTAACATCAATAGTTCATCTTCCTTTGCATTTTCTTCAAGCAACTCTTCTTGATTTTCAAATTGATTATGAGCTAGGAATTCTGTCCAAGTCAGATTCTGCCTGTGTAATTCATACTGGATAATCATTTTAATAAGACCACAGTGAAAAAGACTAGTTACCTTATCCTTTGATCGCCCTTGGACAGCTTTGGCCATTTTAGTCAGGCTCTGTAGTAGGAAGTATGGCATGTTGATTTCACATTCTCCTTTCAGATGTTGTAGCAGCTTAATATGATAGAGGTAAATAATGCTAAACCTGCCTTCACATGTAACAAATTTCTGAATGATGTAAACTATCTCATCCCATGGATGGATTAGCCAACTTCTTGGTATACCCTTTTTCCAATTGACTAATCCTGCCCTAGACCTGCATAAAAATGGGATCCAGACCTTCTCTTTAAACTGTTTGGTTTTGAAAAACCTTTCACCCTGCTGTGGCAAACCAGTGATTTGAGCTAGAATGTCTTCTCACAGTCTAATTTTCAAGTTTCCTACTCTAGCTCTTTCTCCATTGAAGGTCTCAGCAAAAGCCAAGCTAGCTTGCTCATTGTGCCCATTGAATTTCTCAAAGAAATTGATCCACTGTTTATTTGCAAAGATTTCAAAGCAAATTTCATGGATATCATTTGGATTAAACGTTGCTGGTTCCAACCTAGCTGTCATTTTGATTTAAATTGAAAACTTCAATCTTTAACTCTGTCTTTTCTTCTTACCCACAGCAATACTCTGAATTTGGTGAAATTTCTTTTGGTCTCGCAATGTATTCAACAAAGGAAGGGTTTTTAAATCTTACCTCTTCTCCAATATCGCTGCTTTTACTTCCTGTAGCATAATTTTCACAGAGCTTGGTGTACCCACAGCTTCTTCTTTCACTGGCTGTCTTTTTTTCTGCGCGTTATCTTCAACAAATGATGTCTCTTGTAAACTACGGCCTCTTTCCACTGTCAATTGTCTTCACCAATTGATATCTTTAAACTTCCTGTAGCTTACAATCCTTCTTCCTATTGATTGTCTTCAGCAAATGGTATCTCACATTTTCTAGAACCCACGGTCTCTTTTCTCTGTCAATTCTTTTATGCAGCAAATTATTTCAATTTTCCTGTAGCTTACGGCCTTCTCACTAGAAATTACCTTCAGTCAAACAATGTTTCCAAACTTCCTGTAGCTCGCAGCCTCTTTTTTTTTGTCAATTACATTCATACAGTAATCGATTTTGCAGAGCAACAATTGGACTTGGCTTCTCAGAGAATGACCCAGTCGTGGTATATAATGCAAAAAAAAATCGACTTCATCTATGGGCTGTCGTGGGCATCATTCCACGTTTTACTTTTCATCATTTCATGAAATGGTATTCTCATTTGATTATTTACTTAAGACAGAGAATAGAAGTAAGGTTTCGATAATATATTAATCTCTTTATGTGCCCAATATTTAATAAACAAATTGGCATTATATATACTGCAGTTTACCATATGCCCTATGTTTAATAAACATGCTGTATAAAAGAAGTTTTCTTTTCTCTCTCAAAAATAAACCTTTTCCTTTGATAAAAACTGTGCTGAAGATGTATTTTTGCTCTGTTTACTTCTTCAATTTAACCATTGTATAATGCACTATATACATGTACAAAAGAAACCTTTGAAAGTTTTTTTTTTATGTCCATGTTTCACTTTTGCTGAGAAAGAGACCTTGTTTATCCTTTAAACCAAATTGAAACTCAAACTCTAATATGCAGTATAATTCCTGTAGAATGCAATGTATGCCTTGTAAAATGCAGTGTAGATCCTGTAGAGTCCAGTATAGATGCTGACCATGTAAAGTTTCTCTTGGGTTTGATTATGTCAACTATTCTGACCCCTAAGGTGGAAAAATAAAGTATTGGGAGAGATAAAAATGAAGTGCTGACAGAGACTAAGTGAGGTAATGGCGGAGATTAATGAAAGGTAAATAAGGAGCTGGTAGAGACTTATCAGAATAATGGCAGTATGGGCAGTCAAGCTTGGCATAATTAGTAAGATGTCATTACTTAAAAACAAAAAGAATTTTGAAAACTTTTTAAACATAAAAACCATAAATTCTTACAAACTTGCTTGATGTTCCTTTGATGAGCTTGCTGCCAGTGTGATATTGGTTTGTATTCTGATTGTCCTTCTGATGTCTTCTATCTGCTGCTGTCTCAATTTCCTTCATTTTCACTGAAAATCAGGTCTTTTTTTGTAGATCTTTCTGCCTTACCACAAGTCAAGGCCCTCTGCCTTTAAAAATCTCCTCAAATTGCTGGTAATAAAGTCCCTTATACTGATAAAATTACTGGTAATCAGGTCCCTTCTGCTGGTAAAATTGCAATGAAAAATCATAATCTTTTTCTTGTGAAAAAGACTTGGAGGGTTTTTAAAGAAGTATGAATAATTTATCCCCCTCACAGGCCTAATTTTTGACTTGTCCTCAAGTCAAACAGGTTCTTCATTATTTGTAAAACAAAACAGGAAATTGGAAAAGATTCTTGTTATGAATTTTCAATGGCCAGGAAAGCCTGGTTTTCCACAAAAAATTCCAGTTTATATTGTGCTAGCAAACTGGTTTTCACAACTAAACTGCCTTTTTTTCTTTTATATATATATTTTTTTGTAAATTTTTGTTTTCTCTCTCTTTTTTTTTTGTTTATTCTTTTTGTTTTATTTACTAGCTGTATCAGAGCAGCTAAGGAGTAGGTGAAGGAAAAACACTGATGTGTTTATCCAGCACTTGGATTTCCTTTTGCTGTGAAAGGTGTTGTATGAAATCTGCCCTATTGATAGGTCTCTTGTACAGCTTGAGGCGGTGGCCATTGACCACAAATTGATGTGCTTCATCATCTATAGTTTTAAGTTTGACTGACCCATTATCATAGACATCAACAATCTCATATGGGCCAAGCCAATGAGTAGTAAATTTAGCCTTGAAATCTTTAAATTTGGAGTCAAATAATAATGCCCAGTCACCAACATGAAATTGCTTCTTTTTGATAAATTTGTCATGCCATTGAGCCCGCTGCTGTTGGATCAGAGTGTTGTGTTCTATGGCACCCTGTCGGATCTCATCTAACTGGTTCAACTGAAGTAATCTTTCTTTCTGAGCCTCACAAAGATCCATGCCCAAATCTGCTGCCAACTTAAATGTATGAATTTGAAACTCGATAGGGAGGAGGACTTGCTTACCATAGACAAGCTGGTAAGGAGAAAAACCAGTACTGTTTTTCCAAGTGATCCTATATGCCCATAAAGTTTTAGTAATATTTGCTGACCAATCCTTCCGATGCATCTGAACAGTCTTGGTAATGATGCCTTCTAGGGTTTTATTTGTAGATTCCACTTGGCCATTGGCTTGTGGATGGTAAGGAGTGGACTTTCTGTGCTTGATCTTATATTTTTCTGCTATCTCTTGCACTAATTTGGAAGTAAATTGGGCACCTTGATCAGTCACAATTTCCCTAGGCACCCCAAATCTAACAAAAATATCTTCAAAAAGGAAATTTACCACAGTTTGCTCTGTAGCTCTTGGTAAGGGCTTGGCCTCTACCCATTTAGTAACATAGTCCGTGCAGACCAGAATGTACTTCTTCCCTTGTGATGGTGGATTAATTGGACCAATGAAGTCTAAGGCCCACTTCTCAAATGGTTCAATGAGGACTTGGGGATGTAGTGGCATTTCATCAGACCGGACTAGCCGGCCCATCCGTTGGCAGGTATCACAACTTCTAACATACCTCTTTGCATCCTTAAAGATAGTAGGCCAATAATACCCCAAATTGAGTATCTGATATGCTGTCCTCTTATCTGCAAAATGAACACCACACGGTTCGTCATGACATGCTTTTAAAATATCTAAGATTTCATCATGTCATACACATCGTCTTATAATTAAATCATATCCTGTATAAAAGAGATCACCATTAACCCATGTATGCCTAGCACTTTGTTTAATGATCTTTTTCTTTTCTCTAGAGGTCATAGATGGTGGTAATTGGCCTGATGATAAGTAATTGGCAATGTCAGCATACCATGGTGTGATAACAGAAATTGAAAACAGGTGTTCATCAGGAAAATTATCAAAAATAGGAACAATCTCACCAGTATTGTGCAAATGAGACAGGAAGTCTGCCACTTGATTTTCTCGTCCTGGTCGATCTAGAACAGTGATGTTGAATTCCTGCATTAATAATAATCATCTAGTAATTCGACCATTAGTGATAGACTTGTTCATTAGATACCGCAAGGCTGAATGATCTGTATGGACAAAAATCTCATAACCAGTTATATAATGACGAAACTTATTGACAGCATGAACCACGGCCAACATTTCCTTTTCCGTGACTGTATAGTTTAACTCTGCAGGTGTAAGATTTTTACTTATAAAATAGATTGCATAAGTTAAAGTATGTTCTTTCTGGCCTAATGAAGCCCCTATGGCAGTAGCAGAGGCATCAGTAGAAATATGAAAAGGTAATACCCAATTTGGTCCCCTTAAAATGGGTGCAGTTGAGAGTTTCTCTTTTAGGGTTCGAAATGCAGATTGACAATGAGTATTCCAATTGAAATTCACGTCTTTAGAAAGCAATTTGAACAATGGCAGAGCTATCTTACTGAAATTTGCAATAAAACTACGATAATAGCCTGCATAACCTAGAAAACTTCTTACATCTGTTTGAGTTGCTGGTTCAGATAAATTTTCAATTATTTGAATTTTAGCAGGATCAACTTGTATACCAGATGCAGAAATGTGATGTCCTAAGACTATTCCTTCAGTCATCATCATAAATCATTTTTCATTACTGAGGGAAAGGTTTGAGTCAACACATCTCTTTAGAATTTTGTCTAGGTTTGCCAAAGAGTCTTCAAAATTACTTCCATAAACAGAAAAATCATCCATGTAAATCTCAACACACTCATGAATCAAGTCTGCAAAGATGGCCAGGACTGCTCTCTGGAAGGTAGCTGGGGCATTACATAAGCCAAAAGGTAAAACCTTGTAGGCATAGGTGCCCCAGGGACATGTAAAGGTGGTCTTATCCTGGTCTTCTATTGCAATACTGATTTGATTATAACCACTGAAACCGTCTAAAAATGAAAAGTACTCTTTGCCAGCTAGGGTATCCAAAACCTGATCAATGAAGGGCAATGGGAAGTAGTCTTTTAATGTTGCTTTATTTAATTCCCTCTAATCCACACATATGCACCATTTACCATTCTTTTTAGGGACAACAACCAAGGGGGAGACCCATTGGCTGTTAGAAATGGGATAGATAAACCCTACTTTTAACAACTTTTGTAGCTCTTCCTTGACTATTTCTTTTAATATAGGATTCATTCTGCCTTGTGGTTGTCTAAGTGGTTTAATTTTGTCATCTGTGTAGATATGATGAGTACATGTCTCATGAGGAATACCAGGCATATCAGTGTATTCCCAAGCAAATGCATGTGAATGTGTATTCAGTAATTTAATCAATTGTTCTTCTTGTGATGGAGTAAGATGTGCACTTATATTTAAACTTTTACCTGGACTGATTTCAATTGTCTTACTCTGAATATCTGTGATTGAATTAACATTGAGAAAATCATGAAGTGCTAATGCTAGAGAGTGTATTGTGCAATTTTCCTGAAAATTATAACCCAGAACCTGATTTGCTGTAGCATATTGTATGTCTCTTAATTCTTCAGAAATGTTAGGTTCAACAATAAAATAGTCTAACAAGTCTTCATTATTTTCTTCCTGAAAGTCATAGAACTGGTTGATACTCAGAATAGGTTGAATTATTTCTTCTTCTTGTTCTCTAGTTTCAGTAATCCAAGACAATTGATCTAAGGTTGAAGGTCTTTGGGCAGAAGGATAGAGTGTGATTTGTTTTCTTTCTGTCCCATGTGAAATAAGCATGCTACCTAACCTACACCCTATGAAGGCATCTGCTGTGGCTAACCAAGGTCTACCAAGGATCAATGGATGACCTCCTAGGTTAGACTTTGGCTGGAGCACTATGAAATCAACAGGGTACTCCCAAGAGTCTAAAGAAACAGTGATATCCTCTAATACTCCTTCAAGTGTGATCTTAGACCTATCAACTAATTCCAAGACTCTTGTTGTTGGTCTAATATTCGTCAAACGAAGATATTGCATTGTTTCAAGTGTCATCACATTAATTGCAGCACCTAAATCTATCAATGTCTTTGGAATTGAAAATTTATTTATAGTAATAGTAACCATTGGAATCCCAGGATCCATATATTTCTCAATAAAAATAGTGTTAGACATTAGACCTGCAAGATTGCCTACCACTTGTATTTTAGATGGATCCTTTTTCCTTTTATTTAGACATAATTCTTTTACTGCTTTAGTGAAAATTGGGATATCTTTTATAGCCTGCAGTAAAGGAATTTTGACGTATGCATCTTTTAACTCATTCAGAACATCAAAGTTAGGTAAGGAAATTGAAGTTTTTTCTTTAACCATCCTTTCTGGGAAAGGAGGTTCATATGAGACTAAAGCTTTTCCTTTTTGACTCTGATTTTCTGTTTGAGGTTTTTCTGTATTTAATTTTTTTGTATTTTTCTCATTTTCTATTTGTTCTTCTACAATAACAGGAGATTCTTTTTGTAAGGCCTTTCCAGATCTTAAAGTAATATTTTGCAATCGAAGAACTGAATAAGGAAGTGCCATTCCATCATCAACATTGTACATAGGTCTTTCTGTCTTATTGTTTGGATTTGGAATGGGCTGAGCTGGTAGTTGTGTAGGTCGAGGTGGAGGCTGATTGGATGGCAATTGAAGCTGTTGAGGTGGTGGACCCAATTGAGGAGCCATATTGGGTTGTTGGAAATATGGGACTTGGTAAGATGGGGCTTGATAAGAAGGAGTTTGGACTTGATGCTGTTGGTATTGGGGATAGGCTGAAGGCTGTTGGTATGGATGCAAATAAGCTTGCTGATATGTTTGATTACCATGGGAATAACCTCTCCAATTTGGAGTAGGTTGGGCTAAAGGAGGAGACCAGGTTTTCCAAGGCATAGGTGCACTCCATGAGTTCTGAATGGGAGTTTGATAATTTGCATTAAATTGTTGCATAGGGTCTTGGGACATACCTGAGAATCGTGGCTGCCAAGGTTTTCTTTGTCCCATGAAGTAGAGAGACTCCATGCTTTGACTTTCCTCCATTCGGGCTGCCTGCAACTCTTTCAATCTAGGGCAATCATTAGTCTTATGATTAAAAGTGCATAAACCACAAATTTCAATAGCATTTAAAGGACATTCTTTAAGTGGGTGCTTCTTTCTACACTTAGGACAAAAGATAGACAAGGCTTGATATTGCTGGTCCTGTTGTTCTTGTCTTTTATTAGTTTTTGCTACCTCAACCTGTGTGCCCAATGTACTCAATAAATCGGTTTTGAAATCCTCTAGCAAATTTCCAAGTTCAGCCCTAGAAATACCACTATTTGCAGACTTGTTTACTTTGGTAATGATGTCTCTTTTTCCAGTCCTAGTTTTCCCTCTTGAATATTTTTGACATAGATCTTGTATTTCATCAAATGGAAGGTAAGAAATGTCACCTTTGCCCATAACATTTAAAATATCTAAATACTCCTCCCTTATTCCTTTCAAAAATATTGTTCTAATCATCTCTGATGTTAAGGAATTGTATTTAGATTTTTGTAAATTATATGAAAACCTTTCCAAATATTCGTCTAGACTCTCATCCTCCTGTTGAGTCATGCCAAAGATATCATCTTTGAGATCCTTTGATCTGCAATAGGCTTGATATTTCCAAAGAAAGATCTTCCTCATCTCATCCCAACTAGTAATAGAGTGTTCTCCTAGGCCCATAAACGACTTCAAGGCAGCTTCCTTAAGGGTAGCAGGAAAAAGACGGAGCTTATGGGTATCATCAGTATACCCATAAGTTCGACACAAGATGTCGAATTCAAATAGAAAAGAGTTAGGATCTTCAGAGTTTAGGCCATAAAAGTTTGGTAAAACAGAGGGTGGAATGTTTTTCATCTTTACATCTTCTCCTAGGATAATACTAGTATCCAAAATAGGAAATTTGAAGGTGGCTTCCTGATCCTCTTCTATCTTTTCATTTCTCTCATGTCCTCTTTCTTCTTCTCTTTCATGTCTCCTCTCTTCTTCTCTCCTCTCCTGTCTGCGTTTGTTTTCTATTTCTAGCATCCTCTCATATTCTCTTCTCTGCTCAGCTGTTGGGCCTTTTGACGTTACTTCCTCAGACATTTTTGAACTACCAACTGTTGAGATAAATCCCTTTGGAAGAGAAGCTCCTGTTAGTTCTGTTTTTGGGGGGTTTGTACGAAATCTTCCTTTTTCATCTCTAAGTATTGACATAAAAGTAAAACCTGATCTGTGTTTTTGTTTAAAATTTTTGTTTTTATCAGAAATCTAAGGTTCCTAAGTCTGCTTCTACAGTGCCTCCCCGGCAACGGCGCAAAAATGTTGGGCTCTGATCTATCAGTGTTAATCAGAACTTGAATTTAAAATCAATCCGGGTTTGTGAACTTAGAGACACATCCAAGTTTAGGACAGAGAAACTGAACTCAGTTGGAATTTAGCTAACTGAAAATGAATCTACTAACAGAAACTAAGATACTACAGTTCACAGAGACAAAATCCTCTTACAAGGGTGATTTCATTGTTTCTTTTTAAGCATACAGTAGTTGATTTTGTGAAAGCATAAAATAATAAGGTAAAATTAATTAAACAACAAATTTTTAAACCCTAGGATCAAACTGCAAAATTCTACCAGCGCTGAAAGACAATTACTAATCAATTTCTCTTACAAGACAGTGTTCATGACTCGTAAATGTCTTTACCATTTCTCCATTGGATACTCAGCAACATATAATGAATTAAATCTTAATTTAAACCTTCAACGCATTCAGTCTTTAACCATTAGATAAAACAAAGTTTATCCAATAATCGTTGGTGATATACAACACAATGGAATTTATAATTTGAACCATGAATGAAAGAAACAGAGCATCAAATAGAATCAATTGAACACTTAACTGAATTTGTTTTGCAATCTATAAACTAAATCTACCAGAAAACACATACCAATGGCTCGATTAAAGGATTTGCACCAAAATGAAATCGCTGTAATTATCAAGTCAACACACCGGCAATGTAAAAGTGCGAGAGCTCAACGATGGGGGCCCTCCAAAGCCTTGCTCCATGCACAATGAAAGATTTACAGAACTAAAATTTGATATTCATTCACCAGAAAATCGTTTGCACAGAGATACCACGCAGATTGGAAGCACAAGTGCGTTCCTCTTCAAAATCGTGATAAAAACTTCATTGTCTTGCAATTGATTTATACAAATTCTAAATCAAACTGAAATTGCTATAAACCTGCATCTAATTTAATGCTAGCGCTAACGAGATCATCTTCAGGATCGTGGAGTTCCACAAAATCAGCATTGTTCCTTCTTTTGTGTTGAATGCAGAACGGGTGGCCACCTTTGACTCTGATTGACTCGACATCTGCACAGGCCACTTCACCTGATTGTTGGATGTTCATCCATCTGTGGACATTAAGGATCCATTCTTGATCTTCCGTTTCCCTCCTAGCTGTCCTGTAATTACTCAACCTTGGAGGAAATGCGGGAAGTTAGTACATCCCGTAGTCTAAGTAAAAATCCTAGTTAAAATGCCTAAAAAATCACAAAACTCAATTTATTAATAAGCAAATGACATTATACCTCTTTAACCAAGGTTTATAGATGAACTTTAAAGCTTTCTACTCAAAATGGAGGTTTTATGAAGGAAATGAAGGTTATCTAAGAGGCAAAAAGGGGTCAAAAACAGTGCCCAACATGCATCAGGAGTCCAATCTGACGAGTAAAAATCAAACAGATGTAGATCAACATAGTTGTAATTGTGACCTGCCTACTTATCTCATGAATGTACTTGACAAGATAGAGAACACCCAACCATATCACCAACCAGAACCTTTCACCTACCTTGATCACTGAGAGCTTGATCGCTCACTAGCTACACAACCCATCGCTCAACTACTCGCTCAGGTCACTCAACCAATCGCCCATCCCTAGGCTCACTCAATCGAAAAGCTATATCAACAAGCCACTCAGCTGGATCACAATGAAGGTGCCCAGCCTCATCAACCACATCAACGAGTCGCTCAACTTTGTGCTCAGGTAGCTCTACCAATCACCCATCCTGACGCTCAGTCACATGGGAAGCTACATCAATGAACCATTCAGCGTGATCATGATGAGAATGGAGGTGCCCAGCCTGGTCAACTGCATCAACGGGTCGCGCATCGTGGATTTAATAAATGCACTAGGCATGTTCTTGCAAAGGCTAGTGGTGACCAGTGAGCAGATGAACCAACGCATGACTAGCCTCTTGATCACATTGAAGGCGCCCTGCCTGGTCAACCGCATCAACGAGTCGCTCAAATTTGTGCTCAGGTTGTTCCACCAATCACCCTGCCCTACGCTCAGCCATTCGGGAGGCTACATCAACAAACCACTCAGCCTGATCATGATGAGAATGGAGGCGCCGAGCCTTGTCAAATGAATCAATGAGTCGCGCATCCTAGATTTAATAAAGGCACCGAGCATGTTCTTGAAAACTCTAATGGTGGCAAGTCACGAGATGAACCAATGCATGACCAGCCTCTCGATCACGACTTGCCTACTCATCGATACAAAAACAAAAAACAAACCTCTTTGAAACCAACAAACCTCTTTGAAACCAGGAACTCCAGTGGTTAGCAAACTTACACATCAACATACTCAATCCAAAACTAGGGCAAGAGACCCATCGGCATCTATAGCGAATTCTAAGCGGATATACTGAGAAATCTAAGATGCCTAGAGAAAATTAGGATCTCCAAAGGAAAGAGAATTGCTCAACTATCCTTTCTCAAAAAATGCAAGGGGTAGATGCCCAACAAAGAAGTGAATTGTCAATAATGAAAAGAATGGTCTACGAAGAGATACATATTCCCCCGAAATTCCAATTCGACAACTTCTAACAAAAGTGTAACAACTCTTTCTTTAGGGAAATTAATTTCAAAATCCAAACTGGAATGGATGGCGTGTACCCTCTCAATGATGGTGTGTATTATTTGATAATCTGGCTCCTACTTATAGCGCTAACATTGGCTTTAGTTTTTTTTAATGGCTTTGGTTAGTGACTCCATCCCTAGCTATGGATTTTCTATTCATAGTTCACTTGTTTCCACTGTACAAAGGTCCCTTATCTTCCCATCCATTTTCTCTCTCTTCAAGGTTTTGTCAATGGTGAGTATTATTTCTCTTCAAGTACTACTTGGATTCAGCTGTTCTGATACGTTATAATCTGTAAATGAGGGGCTGAGAGGCAACTAGCTTAACCAACATAAATATTAAGTGGATTTTCAACTCTGGTCTCTATTCTCAATATTATACAAGATTTGTTATTCAAAATGGATTCAAAGAATTGTTATGAGTATAATGTCCATTCACCACCGCCAACAAAAAAAATAATTATAAGACCAATAAATAAAATAATACCATCGAAAACATCACCAATAACTAATAACTCTGTTTTAGGTACAACTCTTGTGCACATCAATATCCAACATGAGGAATTACTTAGTCACTATGCCTACCAAAGGTGTTGAGGTTCAATTCCATGACTGCAAATACTTCCATGTTTTAAAGTTTAAAGTAAGTGAAGTGTTTTGATTCATAGGGATTCATTGTCTGAAATATTCCCCACATTCACATTCTACACTAATGAAAACATCATTCAAGTTAGCTTTCCTTGCTGTATGAAAACTGAGTTATTTCAATGCGCATGGTTTTTTTGAATATTAATCCTAAATGAAAAGGAATAAACCTTTGAATCTCTATAGGGCTCAAATATTCTAGTTGTATCAAAATTATTAATATTATTGACAAGGCATACAAAGTGAAGAAGTTCTATATTAACTTGAATGAAAAATAAATTATAGTGGATATATTTATACCAAAGCAGAAGTATTTTGTCAGCTAAGAAAAAATGAGGAGATGTAAGTTCCTATCTGAGCTTACTTCCAATTTTAGTTGGATACATTCAAACTCCAACAACTAACTTTGTTGGAAAATACAAACACCAAGACCACCCCTAAGAGAAACACACGGAGAAAAAAAAACAAAAATGGGTCTCGACAACTACGCATGATGAGGTATCCATGTACAAAGCTCTCACAACCGGGGTAAAGGAGAAAATATAATGGGAAAAATCCTCCCCATAAGAGAGAAAAGCACACATGTTGAGCTCAATGCATGTTCCAAACTACGGATCCTCAAGAATGAGCACCAATAATCAAGAAGACATCATATGCACTAAGTGTCCCTATGGTCACCAATCCATCTCACCCACCTACAAGGGTATCTAGTCATTGCAACCGTCTAGTCAAATAGGAACTAGTGCTCAGTACAAAGTTCATTGTGAATATGTCTAATCTAGATCATTAATGGGGAATAAAAATCACCCTACGAATCATTCCATACCACCCCCTCACCCCCACCACAATGCTGAAGCTAGTAGTAAAGGGGACAAAAATGCATGTCACAACTGATGGCTAAAGGTATGGCGTACAAGCTAAAGCCAACAAAGATGTAAAAACTACCTAAAAAATAAATACTCCAAAGTGGCAAGATCCAAGACACTGTCGAATAAAGAAAAGCATGGAGACAAATGAGACAAATGTATGGTGACACTCCAACAAACTGTTTGTATTAGTGGCATGAAATCCACAACTCAATGGTGCAGGATATCAATCCTCAATACATACCATCATGTACAACAATCCTCAATATGGGTTTCATATAACAATTTCATTTTAGGTACCCATTTACAAGTGAGGAATGAAAACATTTCATTGACAAATGTGGCCTACAACCACTCTGTTGAAAGAGTACAAAAATCTCTTCTCAACATTGCAAACAAAGGCAATAAAATGAAGGCTCTAAGAGGAGTGATGGAAAACAAACAGTAATAACCCTTGAATGCAATAGGAAAAAGTGATGCCAAAAAACTTCCAATTATCTAATGTTGCTGTATTTGACATTATGTTGCCAGGCAATAAACTGTCTACACTGGAAAAAATAAAAACACAGGATTCTGTGAGTCCAAAGGAAGATATGCTTCCTTTGGCGGCACAAAAAAATCTAGTAGATAATACAGAAGAAGAAGACCAAGAATGCCAGATCCCTAAGTAGGAGGAACACAAGATACCTCCACTTTTGTGTTGTCCACCCGCGCAGCCCAAAGTCAAATCGATAGAGAAAATGTGAAGTACAAGTCCTCCTAAAGGAGTTTTGATCCCCTCTAACCATGCTCATCTGCTTTGGCTGTCCAGTCACAGCCAGCACGAATCCGAAGAGAAACACCAGATTGGTCCCTCCCAAAATATCTGAAATAGAATATAATATATTATTTAGACAATGTTTCCTTATGGTGAGTTACACTAATAGAAATAAGGGTTAATTTCTAAGTTGGTAGGTTTTTAGAAGGTTGTTATGCAGTAATGATGCCACCAAATTATGATTCGCTTCTATGAATATTGTAACGAGTAGATCTGAATTTTTTACTAACTAATCTGATTTCTTATTGTTTGTTGTAGGATTGTGAAGAGCACTGTAGGCCATCGCAAATTGCTAGTGAGAGTTTGAATATTTTTTTATGAATATTGTAACGAGTAGATCTGAATTTTTTACTAACTAATCTGATTTCTTATTGTTTGTTGTAGGATTGTGAAGAGCACTGTAGGCCGTCGCAAATTGGTAGTGAAAGTTTGAATATTTTTTTGTGAATTTCGTTTTTGTATACTACAATCCCAAGGCAAAAAGTAATTCAAAGATCTATATCTTTGAATATTTGTATTGCAGGGAATATTTTGCGTTTTCTTAACTTGTATTGTAAGGCACACGCCTCCCAATATCTTACGCTTATCGGATGTTATGGATAAATTTAGCAAAGTTTTTATTCTCCTTATCTATCTGTTTTGATAATAACAGCTCAGAATCCCATGACAATCGTAGACTAGCAGTATAATATATTTCCAATTTGTATATTTTGCTTCAATGGCGTCGAATGGGTTTTGGTCAAACATTTTTCTCCTTGTCCGATGCAGCCCTTCAAGCAACCATTCAATTTCAATCCAAAAAAAACTTATTTGTTGGCTTTGCATAAATTATTTTGCGGTTTTCTTGGGTGCATAAGTTTGAGAGGGGATATAAGAACATCGAGGCTAATAGGAAACCAAAGGGTAAATGGAAACTACTTTGCAAGGTATAAAAACGCCAAGACCATTACAAAAGCAACCCAGGTAACACAAAATCGCCTAAGCATATGAGAAAGATGGCCACGCAAGGGGTAAATGCCCAACAAACAAGTGAATGGTCAATAATGAAAAGAATGGTCTATGAAGAGATATATCTGCTCCTAAAATTCCAATTCGACAACTTCTAACAGAAGTGTAAGGGCCATTAATTTAAAAATCTGAACTGGAATGGATGGCATGTATCCTCTCAATGGATGGTGTGTATTCTTATATAATCTGCCTCCTAGCTATAGCGCTAACATTGTCTTTAGTTTTGGTTCATGGCTTTGATTGGTGGCTCCATCTCTAGGTATGGCTTTGTTGTTCATAGTTCACTTGTTTCCACTATGCAAAGGTCCTTTATCTTTCCATTCATTTTCTCTCTCTTCAAGGTTTTGTCAATGGTGAGTCTTGTTTCTGTTCAAGTACTACTTTAGAATATAGGATTCAGCTGTTCTGATACGATGATAATCTGTAAATGAAGGGTTCACAGCCAACTAGATTAACCAACATGAATATTAAGTGGATTTTCAACTCTGGTCTCTATTCTCAATACTATACAAGCTTTGTTATTCCAAATAAATTCAAAGAATTATTCTGAGTATAATGTGCATGCACCACCAACAACAAAAAAATTAGTTATAACTTCAATAAATAGAATAAGACCATGCAAAATATCACTAATCACTAGTAACTCTGTTTTAGGTACAACTCTTGTGCACATCAATATCCAACAAGAGGAATTACTTAGTCACTATGCCTACCAAGGTGTTGAGGTTCAATTCCATGACTGCAATTACTTCCATGTTTTAAAGTATAAATAAAGTGAAGTGTTTTTATTCATAGGGATATTTGTCTAAGTGTTTTGATTAATGGGATTCATTGTCTCAATATTTCAAAAATAAACATGAGGAGCTAACAAAACAAAAATGTGTCCCGACAATTAGGAATGATGAGGTATCCATGTACAAAGCTCTCATAATCGGGGTAAAGGAGAAAATCTTATGGGAAAAACTCCTCCCCATAAGAGAGAAAAGCACACATGTTGAGCTCAATGCATGTTCCAAACTACTGATCCTCAAGAATGAGTGCTAACAATCGAAAAGACATCATATGCACGCAAAAACCTAGACACCTGAAAGAAAAGAAGGTGGGCGAACACAAAGATTTTCTTCCATACATTCAAGGTGTAACAGACAAAATTGCAAAGAACTTAAAGAATAAATGTATCGACTCTATGTTCTCACCCCTTAACAACATCAAAAAACTCCTGAAATCAGTTAAAGACTCCATTGACCCTGCCCTAAAAAAAGGGTGTCTACATGATTCTGTGTGAATGTGGGAAGGCCTACATCGGTGAAAGAACGAGATCCATTAGAACCAAGGTTAAAGAACACTGCATAGACATCCGGCTAGATAGAACCCCAAAAACCGCTTTGGCCCAACATCCCATGGCACAAAACACCCTATTAAGATTGACGACACAAAAGTCCTTCCTCATGCTCATAATTGGTCTTTGAGAAGGATGAGTGAGGCAATTTAAATTGTCAAGCACCCCCATTGTCTAAATAGGGATAATGGCCTCACCAAAGGAGGTCATGGCTCCCTAACGTGACTAAATTAAGCTAGCAAATACCAAATTAGTTAATAAAACTTAGAAAACTTAAAATTTAAAAGTTAAGAAATAAAAAAAAAAATTTAAAAATTAAAATTAAAAACTAAAAATTAATCAAAATTAAGAATTATTTAAGTTTAATATTTTTATTCCTTTAATTGAATTACTTTAATTTTTAGGTTTATAGTAATTAAAACATAATAAAAACCCCATTTTAAATTCTAACTTAAAAAAAAACATTAATATAAAATAACACAAATTGAATATTTTAAATAAAACATTAATTTTTTAAAAACTTTAATTTAAACATTAATTTACTAAAAAACATTAATTCAAACATTAACATTAATCATTAAACATTAAACTTAAAATTAAAATTAAAATTTTAATTTAACTTAATTAAACTTTTTAATTAAAAAATATACATTAATTCATAAAGTGTTATCAAACTTTTATGTAACCTTTAGAAAATAAAACCCTAATTGTCGGCTAACTATCACATTCCTATACTTATAAGGAGTGGAGATTCTAAGATCACCTCACGCATCGATTATGTCCTGATGATGAGCCAAGAATGGCTCGAAACGTTGACAATAAATCATTATCTATCACACACTCTCCACAACATGCTATCGGCATCTACTGCGAATTCTCAGCGAGAACTATTACTGACTTGTATGGAGCGGATATCGTGAGAAATCTAAGACGCCTAGAGAAAAAGTACGATCTCCAAAGGAAACAAAATTGCTCGACTATCCTTTCTAAAAAATGCAGTGACAATCATATTATTCCGATATTTGGTAGGGTTTCACACATCCTAAGAAGTAATCGTAACAATCACATTTTCAACAAAATGAGTGTGATGTTAGTTCGTGACCAGATCAGAGTTTTGCGTTTCTCGTTATATAAACTAGATTGTGAACTCTTAGAACTCCATTTTTGTCTTTCTAATGCTCTCGATAAAGATATTTCAGACTACTAGGATGGCTGCTCATTTCATAGAGCCAACATAGAGTTTGCAAAAACCACTGCTAAACTTGAGAATAAATTTACCAGGCTAGAACACAATAGCGATATACTTCAGCAGTCCAATCCAGCGGTTGATGAGCAACTGAGTTCTATCTCGGCTGATGTTGAGAAATGGAATTGGAATCGTGACCTCCCAACATATCTGGTGAATGAACAGAATGGTGATATGCATCAGTAGTCCAATCCTGCGAGTGAAAATCAAACGAATGTAGATCAACATAGTTGGAATTGCGACCTCCCTACATATCTGGTGAATGTACTTGACAAGATGGAGAACAACCAACCATATCACCAGCCAAAACCTTTCACCTAGCCTCATCACTCAGAGCTTGATTGCTCACCAGCTACAGAACCCATTGCTCAACCCATCGTTCAACCACTCGCTCAGGTCGCTCAACCAATCACCCATCCCTACGCTCAGTCAATCGAAAAGCTACATCAACAAGCCACTCAGCCGGATCACGATGAAGGTGCCCAGCCTGGTCGAACGAATCAACGATTCGCTCTACCAATCACCTAGACTTATGCTCAGTCACTCGAAAAGCTACATCAATGAACCATTGAGCCTCATCACGATGAGAATGGAGGCACCTAGCCTAGTCAACGGCATTAACGAGTTGTACATCCTGGATTTAATAAGGGCAATAGGCATGTTCTTGCAAAGGATAATGGTGACCAGTCACGAGATGAACCAACGCATGACCAGAATTTCGATCATGATGAAGGCACCCATCCTGGTCAAACGCTTTAATGAGTTGCTCAACTTTGTGCTCAGGTCGCTCCACCAATCACCCAACCCTACGCTCAGTCACTTGGGAAGATACATCAACAAACTACTCAGCGTCATCACGATGAGAATGGAGGAACCCAGCATGGTCAACTGCATCAATGAGTCATGCATCCTCAATTTAATAAATGTACCGAGCATGTTCTTGCAAAGGCTAATGGTGGCCAGTGACGAGATGAACCAACGCATGACCAACATCTTGATCACGACTTGGATACTCGTCGATACAACAACCAACAACAAACCTCTTTGAAACTAAGAACTCCATTGGTTAGAAAACTTACACATCAACAAACTCAATCAAAAACTAGGACAAGAGACCCTAATCGACTCGTTGTTAACCTTTTCGACACAGAACTTAATATTTCCTCGAGAACACTTCTTGAGAAAGGCCTCAATTTTTTGATTGCTCCGAGAAGGATTCCGGTTGAAGATATTATTTGCAGCTTTAAAGATAGCATTAAACATCTTCCCGAAAACGAAGCTGAAGAGGTGCGTCAAAACTATGCTCATACCTTAAAGAGAGCTAAACCACCTAAACCCAGCATTACCAATGAAGAATGCAAGGCCCTTAAGGAACTTAGAAAGAATGACCAAATTGTCATCTTGAAGGCAGATAAAGGAGGAGCTACGGTTATCCTCAATAAAGAGGACTACGTGACCAAGATGCAAGCCCATCTTGATCTGAGTGACTGCTATAAAAAACTTAATAAGAATCCCCTCTCCCGCATTACAAGAGAAGTTATGGAGACCATAAAGGGATCATACATTGATAATGATATAAAGAAAAAAATCCTTATGTTGGATCCCTTGATTCCAAGAATTTATGGACTCGCTGAGATCCACAAACTGGGTATTCCTCTTCGTCCCATAGTAGACACCATAGGATCCCCTACCTACACGCTTGCAAAATTCTTTGCAAACAAATTAAATCCTTTAGTAGGGAACACAAGCTCCTTTATCAAAGACTCCCCTTTCTTCATTGAGAAAATAAAAAACCGACACTTCGATGGGAATGAGCTACTCCTAATCCTTGACGTCGTATCCCTCTTCACAATGATTCTCATAAACAATGAAAACAAAGTCACTGAGGACCTTACTGACCATGAAACAACTGAGTTAGTAGGATTATGTCTGAGATCCACATTTTTCAGCTTTCAAGGAGAGCTTTACGAACAAACCTGTGGGGTTGCCATGGGCTCTCCCCTCTCACCGATTATAGACAACCTCTTCATGGAAAAATTTGAACAAAAAGTTCTATCCACTGCACATTCAAAACCTGAGTGGTGGTCAAGGTATGTGGAGGAAACTTTCTTCATTTGGGCACATGGTAAAGATGAGCTCGAAAAATTTGTGCATCACCTTAACAAACAATCTGACTCCATTAAATCCACAATGGATATGGGTGATAGCCATTGCCTACCTTTTCTTGATACAATGATTATCAGAAAGCAAGACACAAGCTTATCTCATAAGGTGTACAGAAAGAAAACCCACACCGAGCAATACCTTCACGCTCTTTCTCACCATCATCCACAACAAAAAATGGGAGTCATGAACACCATGATCACGAGGGCCATTAGGATTTCAGATACAGAACACCTAGAAGCATAAAAAGATTACTTACATGATGTTTTCTTAAGTAATGGATATGAGGCACATCAAATGAGGAGAGCCTTTGCCAAAACGGAAAAACCTAGACACCTGAAAGAAAAGAAGGTGGGAGAAAACAAAGCTTTTCTTCCATACATTCAAGGTGTAATAGACAAAATTGCAAAGCACTTGAAGAAGAAAAGTATCGACTCTGTATTCTTGCCCCTTAACAACATGAGAAAAATCCTTAAATGAGTCAAAGACCTTATTGATCATTCTCTAAAAAAGGGTGTCTACATGATTCTGTGTGAATGTGGGAACACCTACATCGGTGAAAGAGGGAGATCCATTAGAAGCAGTGTTAAAGAACACTATGCAGACATCTGGCTAGATAGAACGCAAAATTCCACTTTGGCCCAGCATTCCCATGGCACAAAACACCCTATTAAGATTGAAGACATGAAAGTCCTTGCTCACGCTGATAATTGGTCTTTGAGAAGGATCAGAGAGGCAGTTCAAATTGTCAAACACCCCAACTGTCGAAATAGGGATGATGGCCTCATCATCAGCAGGTCATGGCTCCCTAACGTGACTAAACTAAGCTAGCAAATACCAAATTAGTTAGTAAAACATAGAAAACTTAAAATTTAAAAGTTAAGAAATTAAAAAATAAAAAATTAAATTTAAAAATAAAAATTAAAAACTAAAAATTAATCAAAATTAAGAATTAATTAACTTTAACAGTTTTATTACTTTAATTTTTAGGTTTATAATAATTAAAGCATAATAAAAACCCCACTTTAAATTCTAACTTTTTAAAAATAACATTAATATAAAATAACACAGATTGAATATTTTAAATAAAACATTAAATTTTTAAAAACTTTAATTTAAACATTAATTTAGTAAAAGACGTTAATTCAAACATAATATAGTATAACATTAATTATTAATTAAAACATTAATATAACATTTAATTGGAAAGTGGTCAATAACTATAATAATCAATCTAACAAATTAAAATTTTATAAACTAAAAAACTTTATAATAACTTTTAATAAAACTTTTTAGTTCAAAAACTTTTATACTATAATAAACTTAAACTTAAAATTTAACTTAATTAAACCTTCTAATTAAAAAATACATTAATTCATAAACTCTTATAAAAGGTTTATATAATCTTTACGAAATGAAACCCTAATTGTCCTTAATTAAGTATATTACTTTACTAAAGCTAGATGGCCACACATAATTTGCAATGTTGAAAGGAGTACCAAGAGTTGATGATATGTTAGGTTACTTACAAACAACTTCTTTTGCAGCTAGGATTCCAAATGCACCATGAGTGTTTCGACTTACTCAAGTATGGGAAAATAATTCAAATCCTCAAGGGATAACATAAATGATGGTTCCACATATGTGCTTAATTGGTTTGAAATGGGATATTCTCCCATCAATAAGTATAACACTGAGGGATTGTTTGATATGACATTTTTTGACATTATTTCCTAGAGGGGAAGTTTATTGGCTTTAAGGATGAATATGAAATGCCCATTTTCTGAGTATGCCAAACATCTACTTAAATATTGTGACGGTAGGTTTGGAAGCCACCCTCACTTTATATACTTTTTACTTAACATTATCATGAGACATCGTGCTCAAGGTTCCAACACATTTTTGTAGAAAAAATATAGTTTATCTTCCTACAACAATGGAAAAGTTACGAGAAACATTTACGAAATATTCCAGATCTAGACTAGCAAAAAGATTAATGAGATTTTGAATTGTACTAAGACATACATGTATATTTGAGCAACGTGAGTTATGTGACTTGATTCATCAAGTTGGGTGTCCCAATATATTATTCACATTAACTGCAACAAATACAATATGTAGTGGCCAAATTTGCATAACATAATGTTCACTACCATTCCTCTAGATCCTAGTGATGCAAGGAAATGGAGACATAAAAAATGTGTTCGATAATCATCATATTGTATCACATTATATACACTTAAGACACCTAATGTTTTGAGATGAGATTTTCATTCATTTTCATCAAGCTATGGATTATTGGTGTCTCTATGAATGGAAACATCATGGATCGAAACATTTCCATGAATTTTGTGGTTAAAAATTATCATTGCAAGAAATCTATTGATAATAACGTATTCAAGGCTTCGACAAGGTTTCCAAAAAATTTCAATATTCCTTGGTGGAAGGTCAATTATACTAGTTGGTGATTTATGCCAAATGAAATTTGTCTTGGATAAACCTCTAAATATATCTAACGGTCATGCATAAGAATTAAGCAACTCATTCACAACAATTTTGACGAGGTTGATACTGTGTTTTAACAAGATAAAGAAAACAATGAGCAACAATGTTTTCAACTTATGTTGATAAAAGCTAGAGATGTAGTGTCATTAGTGGAAGACTTAAATTACTTATTACTCGTAGAAATACTTCATTGGATGCTTGGACAAAAAAATACTTTGATAATGTCATAAATTTGTTTGCAACAAATAATCATGTATGACAACATAATAAGTGTTGTATAAGAAATATGAATTGTCCCATTGTAGAAAGTGTTCCTACAAGAATAAGAAGAAGTATTTCGTGGAAGCATATGAGGAAGACTTGGAACTAGATTTACTTATTGCAATTGGAGGTAGGGCAATGCTTACCTAAAGCATTGGGACAGATGCAGGACTCACCAATGGTGCTCTTGGAGTTGTAGAACAGATGGTGTATAACCCTAGAACATTACCCCCATAACCATCAACATAGGATTTGGTAAGATTTGATAAATATGTGGGGGTTCCATCGGAAGAATCAATCCATCAAACTCTTTCTATTATACAGATTGAATGGTGTAATTAAAATACAACTTTCATTGAGACTCGCATGGAGGTTAACAATCACTAAGTCATAAGGATTGA
This sequence comes from Pseudotsuga menziesii, assembly GCA_001517045.1. Taxonomy (NCBI): domain Eukaryota; kingdom Viridiplantae; phylum Streptophyta; class Pinopsida; order Pinales; family Pinaceae; genus Pseudotsuga; species Pseudotsuga menziesii. The sequence continues at coordinate 45,248 of LPNX010630652.1, forward strand.
CCTTGGAGAAAACTAATATTAATATTGGGAAGCAAGAGAGGAAGGGTATGACATTTACTCAACTTCAAGCTTTGAATGGTCTTCAATTTCAATACCCATTTTCATATGATCAATATGAAAAGATGACAAAAGTAGCATGTGTGGCTATTTGAAAAGCCAATGAAGATAGATTGATATTCATTACGTAGTAATATATTTCTTATTGAATATAGGCATCCTCTTATTTATGGAGTATTCATATGTTTCATCAATAAAAAATGTTATTCATCTTATCTCTCATTTAAATTTTGAAGTTGCCTTTCAAATACTTGAGATATATAATCAAGATCATCCACATAATTAATATGACCAATCAAAATGTATCTAAACTCTAAATCTACCATACACCCAAAAAAAATCAAATAAATAAAAAACCCAAACCTATCCAGCATGCTAAATCTAAAGTTTACATAGATCTAACATTTTTCTATAGAACTAGCTGTGAAAGTTCTTCAATATGTGGATTGTTGTTTTAGAGAAAGTTCGACCATATTGCTATACAGATCTTTTTAGCCTCATTGTATCGTTTTCATCCAAAAAATTAAAAAATTGTTAGAATCCTATTGGAATTAGGTGGAATAAAGAGGTATATCCTTTTAGGTATTAAGATCGATAATTCTATCTCATTGTAGTCAGATGTGTCCGATATATTTTTAAATGAAAATTCTATTATTGTCTGTTGCATTATTTTAATGAAAATTCTATTATTGGCTGTTGCATTTTTGTCTGTGGTGCAAGCTACCTATGCTTTCTTGGAGGCAATATTTGCTCTCAATGCTTCTTAGCTTAGATCCCGTTCCATAGGAATTACAATAAAAGATGTTCATGTTGCATAGGATCATCAATACTGGGTTGCTGTAAGTATTGAGTGTTATATTTTACAAAAAGTTGCTGTGTTTGACATTATGTTGCGAGGCAATAGACTGTATACACTGGAAAAAACTGTCTAAACTGTATCTCATTGTACTTACATGTGTCCGCTGTATTTTTAAATGAAAATTCTATTATTGTCTGTTGCATTATTTTTAAATGAAAATTCTATTATTGTCTGTGGTGCAAGCTACCTATGCTTTCTTGGAGGCAATATTTACTGTCAATGCTTCTTAGCTCAGATCCTGTTCCACAGGAATTACGATAAGAGATGTTCATGTTCCATCGGATCATCAATACTAGATTGCTGTAAGTATTGAGTGTTACATTTTACAAAAAGTTGTTGTGTTTGACATTATGTTGCCAGGCAATAAACTGTCTCACTGGAAAAAACTGTCTAAACTGTCTATCTCATTGTACTCAGATGTGTCCGCTGTATTTTTAAATGAAAATTCTATTATTGTCTCTTGCATTATTTTAATGAAAATTCTACAATACTCGATCATCAATACTTGATTGCTTCTTAGCTGAGATCCTGTTCCATAGGAATTACGATAAGAGATGTTCATGTTCCATCGGATCATCAATACTGGATTGCTGTAAGTATTGAGTGTTAGATTTTACAAAAACTTGCTGTGTTTGACATTATGTTTCCAGCCAATAAACTGTCTACACTGGAAAAAACAAAAAAGCAGGATTCTGCGAGTCCACAGGAAGATATGCTTCCTTTGGTAGCTAAGTCAATGAACCATTCAGCCTAATCACGATGAGAAAGGAGACGCCCAGCCTGGTCAACTGCATCAACGAGTCGCGCGTCCTGGATTTAATAAAGGCACTAGGCATGTTCTTGCAAAGGCTAACGGTGACGAGTCAGGGGATGAACCAACGCATGACCAGCCTTTCGATCACGATGAAGGAGCCCAGCCTGGTCAACCGCATCAACGAGTCGCTCAACTTTGTGCTCAGGTCACTCCACCAATCACCCAGCCCTACTTTCAGTCACTCGGGAAGCTACATCAACAAACCACTCAGCCCGATGATGATGAGAATGGAGGTGCTTAGCTCGGTCAACTGCATCAACGAGTTGTGCGTCCTGGATTTAATAAAGGCACCGAGCATGTTCTTACAAACGCTAATGGTGGCTAGTCACGAGATGAACCAACGCATGACCATCCTCTTGATCATGAAAATTCTATTATTGGATGTTGCATTTTTTAAATGAAAATTCTATCGTTTCAATGAAAATTTCTAAGCCAGAATTTTCTTAGGAATCAGGAAGGTCCTTTACAACTTCGAAACACTTTTGTTTTCTGCTTTTCGACGATTTTAGAATTTTGTTTTCTGCTTTTCGACGCTGTTCATCCTGGTTGAATGAGCCTTCCCTTTTCGACGCTGTTCATCCTCGTTGAATGATTCTTCCCAAACCCGATATGCAACGGAAGCGTGTGGTGCAAGCTACCTATGCTTTCTTGGAGGCAATATTTGCTCTCAATGCTTCTTAGCTCAGATCCTGTTCCATAGGAATTACGATAAGAGATGTTCATGTTCCATCGGATCATTAATACTGGATTGCTGTAAGTATTGAGTGTTAGATTTTACGAAAAGTTGCTGTGTTCGACATTATGTTGCCAAGCAATACACTGTCTACACTGGAAAAAATAAAAACGCAGAATTCTGCCAGACCAGAGGCAGATATGCTGCTTCGTTTGGCAGCACAAAAAAATATGGTAGATAATACAGAAGAAGACGAAGAATGCCAGACCCCTAAGTCTAAGGAACACAAGATGCCTCCACTTTTTTGTTGTCCACCGGCGCAGCCAAAGTCAGATCAGTAAAGAAAATGCAAAGTACAAGTCCTCCTAAAGGAGTTTTGATCCCCTCTAGCCATCCTGATCTGCTCTGGCTGTTCAGTCATGACCAGCATAAATCTGAAGAGAAACCCCACATCGGTCAATCCCAAAATGTCTGAAATAGAATATAATATAGTGTTTAGACAATGTTTCCTTATGGTGAGTTACACTAATAGAAATAAGGGTTAATTTAAGTTGGTAGGCTTTTAGAAGGTTGTTATGCAGTAATGATGCCAGCAAATTATGGTTCACTTCTGTGAATACTGTAACGAGTAGATCTGATTTTTTTACTAACTAATCTGATTTCTTATTGTTTCTTGTAGGATTGTGAAGAGCACTATAGGCCGTCGCAAATTGCTAGTGAAAGTTTGAATATTTTTTCGTGAATTTTTGTTTTGTATTCGACAATACCAACAAAAAGAGTTCCTCAAAGACGAATATCTTTGAATATTTTTATTGCAGAGAATGCTTTTCATTAGCTTGACTTGTACTGTAAGGCACACACCTCCCAATATCTTATGCTTATCGGACGTTATGGATAAATTTGGCAAAGTTGTTATTCTCATTATCTATCTCTTTTGATAATAACAGCTTAGACTAGCAGTATAATATATTTTCAATTTGTATATTTTGCTTCAATGACATCGAATGGATTTTGGTCAAACGTTTTTCTCCTTGTCCAATGCAGCCCTTCAAGCAACCATTCAATTTCAATCCAAGAAAACTTATTTCGTGGCTTTGCATAAATTATTTTGTGGTTGTCTTTCCAGCATAAGTTTGAGAGGAAAATAATAACATCCAGTCTAATATAATACTGAAGGGTAAATGGAAACTACTTAGCAACGTATAAAAACATTGAGACCATTATAAAAGCAACCCAGGTAACACAAATTCGCCTAAGCAGATCAGAAAGATGGCCATGCAAGGGGTAGATGCCTAACAAAGAAGTGAATGGTCAATAATGAAAAGAATGGTCTACGAAGAGATACATTTTCACCCGAAATTCCAGTTCGACAACTTCTAACAGAAGTGTAACAACTCTTTCTTTACAGCCATTAATTTCAAAATTCAAACTCGAGTGGATGGCGTGTACCCTCTCAATGATGGTGTGTATTCTTTGATAATATGGCTGCTAGCTACAGCGATAACGTTGGCTTTAGTTTCTGTTAATGGCTTTGGTTACTGGCTTCATCTCTAGCTATGGCTTCATTCTTCAAGGTTTTGTCAATGCTGAGTCTTCTTTCTCTTCAAGTACTACATGGATTCAGTTGTTCTGATAGGATATAATCTGTAAATGAGGGGCTAAGAGGCAACTAGCTTAACCAACATAAATATTAAGTGGATTTTCAACTCTGGTCTCTATTCTCAATATTATACAAGCTTTGTTATTCAAAATGGATTCAAAGAATTGTTATGAGTATAATGTGCATCCACCACCACCAACAAACAATTAATTATAAGAGCAATACATAAAATAAGGCCATGCAAAATATCACTAATCACTAATAACTCTCTTTTGGGTACAACTCTTGTGCACCTCAATATCCAACAAGAGGAATTACTTAGTCACTATGCCTACCAAAGTCTTGAGGTTCAATTCCATGACTGCAATTACTTCCATGTTTTAAAGTTTAAAGTAAGGGAAGTGTTTTGATTCATAGGGCTCATTTTCTTAGTGTTTTGATTCATGGGATTTATTGTCTCAAATATTCCCAACATTCACACTCTACACTAATGAAAACATCATTCAAGTTAGCTTTCCTTGGTGTATGAAAACTGAGTTATTTCAATGCTCATGGAATTTTTTGAATATTATTCCTAAATGAAAAGGAATAAACCTTTGAATCTCTATAGGGCTCAAATATTCTAGTTGTATCAAAATTATTAATATTATTGACAAGGCACACAAAGTGAAGAAGTTCTATATTAACTTGAACGCAAAATAAATTAGAGTGGATCTATTTATACCAAAGGAGAAGTCTTTTGTGAGCTAAGAACAAATGGCGAGATGCAAGTTCCTATGTGACCATACATCCAATGTTAGTTGGATACATTCGAACTCTAACAACCAACATTGTTGGAAAATACAAACACCAAGAACCCCCCTAAGAGAAACACACGGAGGAAACAAAAAAAAAATGGGTCCCCACAACTGGGCATGATGAGGTATCCATGTACAAAGCTCTCATAGCCTAGGTAAAGGAGAAAATCTCATGGGAAAAACTCCTCCCCATAAGAGAGAAAAACACACATGTTGAGCTCAATGCATGTTCCAAACTACTGATCCTCAAGAATGAGTGCTAACAATCGACAAGACATCAGATGCACAAAGTGTCCCTATGGTCACCAATCCGTCCCACCCACCTACAAGGGTATCTATTCATTGCAACCTTCGAGTCATTTGGGAACTAGTGCTGAGTACAAAGTTGACTATGAATATGTCTGATCTAGATCACTAATGGGGAATAAAAGTCACCCTAGGAATAATTGCATACCACCCCCTCACCCCCACCACAATGCTGAAGCTAGTGGTAAAGGCAACAACAATGCATGTCACAACTGATGGCTAAAGCTATGGAGTACAAGCTAAAGACACTGTCAAATAAAGAAACTCATGGAGACAAATGAGACAAATGTATGGTGACAGTCCAACAAACTGTTTGTATGAGTGGCCTGAAATCCACAACTCAATTGTGCAGGACAACAATCCTCAATACATACCATCATAGACAACAATCCTCAATATGAGTTTCAAATAACAATTTCATTTTAGGTACCCATTTACAAATGAGGAATGAAAACATTTCATTGACAAATGTGGCCTGCAACCACTGCATTGAAAGAGTACAAAAATCTCTTCTCAACATTGCAAATAAACACAATAAAATGAAGGCTCGAAGAGGAGTGTTGAAAAACTAATAACTAATAACCCTTGAATGCAATAGGAGAAAGTGATGCAAATTATGATTCGCTTCTGTCAATACTGTAACGTGTAGATATGATATTTTTACTAACTAATCTGATTTCTTATTGTTTGTTGTAGGATTGTGAAGAGCACTGTAGACCATCACAAATTGCTAGTGAAAGTTTGAATATTTTTTTGTGAATTTCATTTTTGTATTCGACAATCCCAAGGAAAAATGTTCCTCAAAGACAAATATCTTTGAATATTTGTATTGCAGGGAATGTTTCGCGTTTGCTTGACTTGCACTGTAAGGCACACGCCTCCCAATATCTTATGCTTATGGGACGTTATGGATAAATTTGGCAAAGTTTTTATTTTCATTATCTATCTCTTTTGATAATAACAGCTCAGAATCCCATGACAATCGTAGACTAGAAGTATAATATATTTTCAATTTGTATATTTTGCTTCAATGGTGTCGAATGGGTTTTGCTCAAAAGTTTTTCTCCTTGTCCAATGCAGCCCTTCAAGCAACCGTTCAATTTCAATCCAAGAAAACTTATTCGGTGGCTTTGCATAAATTATTTTGCGGTTGTCTTGGCTGCATAAGTTTGAGAGAGGAAATAAGAACATCGAGGCAAATAGAAAACCAAAGGGTAAATGGAAACTGCTTTGCAAGATATGAAAACATCCAGACCACACCCAGACCATTGTAAAAGCAACCCACGGAACACAAAATCACCTAAGCAGATGAGAAAGATGGCCACCCAAGGGGTAAATGCCCAACAAACAAGTGAATGGTCAATAATGAAAAGAATCGTCAACGAAGAGATATATTTTCCCTCGAAATTCCAATTCGACAAATTCTAACAGAAGTGTAAGGGCCATTAATTTCAAAATCCAAACTGGAATGGATGGCATGTATCCTCTCACTGGATGGTGTGTATTCGTTGCTAATATGGCTCCTAGCTGCAGAGCTAAGGTTGCCTTTAGTTTTGGTTAATGGCTTTCTTTAGTGGCTCCATCTCTACATATTGCTCTTCATAGTTCAGTTGTTTCCTCTGTGCAAAGGTCCTTTATCTTCCCATGCATTTTCTCTCTCTTTAAGGTTTTGTCAATGGTGAGTCTTCTTTTTGTTCAAGTACTACTTTAGAATATAGGATTCAGCTGTTCTGATACGATATAATCTGTAAATGAAGGGATGATAGCCAACTAGATTAACCAACATGAATATTAAGTGGATTTTCAATTCTGGTCTCTATTCTCAATATTATACAAGCTTTGTTATTCCAAATGGATTCAAAGAATTATTTTGAGTATAAAGTGCATGCACCACCAACAACAAAAAACTTAATTATAAGTTCAATAAATAGAATAAGACCATGCAAAGCATCACTAATCACTAGTAACTCTGTTTTAGGTACAACTGTTGTGCACATCAATATCGAACAAGAGGAATTACTTAGTCACTATGCCTACCAAGGTGTTGAGGTTGAATTCCATGACTGCAATTACTTCCATGTTTTAAAGTATAAATAAAGTGAAGTGTTTTGATTCATAGGGCTCATTGTGAAAGTGTTTTGATTGATGGGATTCATTGTCTGAAATATTCCCAACATTCACATTCTACACTAATGCTCATGGTTTTTTTGAATATTAATCCTAAATAAAAAAGAATAAACCTTTGAATCTCTATAGGGCTCAAATATTCTAGTTGTATCAAATTTATTAATATTATTGACAAGGCATACAAAGTGAAGAAGTTCTATATTAACTTGAATGCAAAATAAATTAGAGTGGATCTATTTATACCAAAAGGAGAAGTCTTTTGTCAGCTAAGAACAAATGGCGAGATGCAAGTTCCTATGTTAGCTTACATCCAATGCTAGTTGGCTACATTCGAACTCTAACAACTAGCTTTGTTGGAAAATACAAACACCAAGACCCCCCCTAAGAGAAACACGAGGAGGTAACAAAACAAAAATGTGTCCCGACAATTAGGAATGATGAGGTATCCATGTACAAAGCTCTCATAATCAGGGTAAAGGAGAAAATCTCATGGGAAAAACTCCACCCCATAAGAGAGAAAAGCACACATGTTGACCTCAATGCATGTTCCAAACTAATGATCCTCAAGAATGAGTGCTAACAATCGAGAAGACATCATATGCACCGATAAACCTAGACACCTGAAAGAAAGGAAGGTGAGAAAACACAAAGCTTTTCTTCCATGCATTCAAGGTGTAACAGACAAAATTGCAAAGCACTTGAAGAAGAAAAGTATCGACTCTGTGTGCTCGCCCCTTAAAAATATCAAAAACCTCCTAAAATCAGTCAAATACCCCATTGACCCTACCCTAAAAAAGGGTGTCTACATGATTCCGTGTGAATGATTGAAGGCCTACATCGGTAAAACAGGGAGATCCATTAGAACGAAGGTTAAAGAACAATGCGCAGACATCAATCCCGCTCGATAGAACGCAAAAATCCGCTTTGGCCCAAAATTTCCATGGCCCAAAACACCCTATTAAGATTGAAGACATGAAATTTCTCCCTCAAGCTGATAATTGGTCTTTGAGAAGGATCAGAGAGGCAATTGAAATTGTCAAACACCCCAATTTTCTAAATAGGGATGATGGCCTCACCATCGTTATGCCATGGCTCCCTAACCTCACTAAATTAAGCTAGCAAATACCAAATTAGTTAGTAAAACTTAGAAATCTTAAAATTTAAAAGTTAAGAAATAAAAAAATTAAGAATTAAATTTAAAAATCAAATTTAAAAATAAAAATTAAAAATAAGAATTAATTAACTTTAATATTTTTATTACTTTAATTCATTTACTTTAAATTCTAGGTTTATAATAATTAAAACATAATAAAAACCCCACTTTAAATTCTAACTTAAAAAAAACATTAATATTAAATAACACAAATTGAATTTTTTAAATAAAACATTAATTTTTTAAAAACATTAATTCAAACATTAATATAGTATAACATTAATCATTAATTAAAACATTGATATAACATTTAATTGGAAAGTGGTTAATAACTATAATAATCAATCTAACAAATTAAAATATTATAAATTAAAAAACTTTATAATGACTTTTAATAAAACTTTTTAGTTAAAAAATTTTAATAAAACTTTTTAGTTAAAAAAATATTATACTATAATAAACTTAAAATTAAAATTAAAATTTTAATTTAACTTAATTAAACGTTTTAATTAAAAAATATACATTAATTCATAAACTGTTATAAAACTTTTATGTAACCTTTAGAAAACAAAACCCTAATTGTCGGCTAACTATGAGAGTCATATACTTATAACGAGTCGAGATTCTAAGATCACCTCATGCATCGATTATGTCGTGATGATGAGCCAAGAATGCCCCGAAACGTTGACAATAAATCATTATCTATCGCACACTCTCCACAAGATGCCATCAACATCTACCGGGAATTCTCAGCCAAAATAATTACTGACTGGTATGGAGAGGATATCCTGAGAAATCTAAGACGCCTAGAGAAAACTAGGATCTCCAAAGGACGCCCAGAGAAAATTAGGATCATATTATTCCAACATTTTCTAGGGTTTCACACATCCTAAGAAGTAATCCTAACAATCACATTTTCAACAAAATGAGTGTGATGTTAGTTAGTGACTAGATCAGAGTTTTGAGTTTCGCCTTATATAAAATAGATTGCGAACTCTTAGAACTCCAACTTTGTCTTTCTAATGCTCTCGATAAGGATATCTGGGACTACTCGGATGGCTGCTCATTTCAAAGAGCCAACGTAGAGTTTGCAAAAACCACTGCTAAACTTAAGAATAAATTTACAGAACGACGATATGCATCAGCAGTCCAATCCGGCGAGTAAAAAGCAAACAGATGTAGATCAACATAGTTGGAATTGTGACCTGCCTACTTATCTCATGAATGGACTTCACAAGATGGAGAATACCCAACCATATCACCAACCAGAACCTTTCACCTACCTTGATCACTTATAGCTTGATTGCTCACCAGCTACACAACCCTTCGCTCAACCACTTGCTCACGTCACTCAACCAATCACCCATACCTAGGCTCACTCAATCAAAAAGCTACATCAACAAGCCACTCAGCCGGATCATGATGAAGGTGCCCAGCCTCGTCAACTGGATCAACGAGTCACTCAACTTTGTGATCAGGTAGCTCTAACAATCACCCATCCTTACACTCAGTCACATGGGAAGCTACATCAACGAACCATTCAGCGTGATCATGATGAGAATGCAGGCACCCGGCCTGGTCAACTGCATCAATGGGTCGTGAATCATGGATTTAATAAATGCACTAGGCATGTTCTCGCAAAGGCTAATGGTGACTAGTCAGCAGATGAACCAACGCATTACCAGCCTCTCGATCACGTTGAAGGTGCCCTGCCTGGTCAACCGCATCAACGAGTCGCTCAAATTTGTGCTCAGGTTGCTCCAGCAATCACCCAGCCCTACGCTCAGCCACTCGGGAGGCTACATCAACAAACCACTCAGCCTGATCACGATGAGAATGGAGGTGCCCAGCCTGGTCAAATGAATCAATGAGTCACGCATCCTAGATTTAATAAAGGCACCGACCATGTTCTTGCAAAGGCTAATGGTGGCAAGTCACGAGATGAACCAACACATGACCAGCCTCTCGATCACGACTTGCCTACTCGTCGATACAAAAACAAACAACAAACCTCTTTGAAACCAGGAACTCCAGTGGTTAGCAAACTTACGCATCAACATACTCAATCCAAAACTAGGACAAGAGACCCATCGACATCTATTGTGAATTCTCAGCAGATATCATGAGAAATCTAAGACGCCTAGAGAAAATTAGGATCTCCAAAGGAAAGAGAATTGCTCAACTATACTTTCTCAAAAAATGCAAGGGGTAAATGCCCAACAAACAAGTGAATGGTCAATAATGAAAAGAATGGTCTACGAAGAGATACATTTTCCCCCGAAATTCCAATTCGACAACTTCTAACAGAAGTGTAACAACTCTTTCTTTAGGGCAATTAATTTCAAAATCCAAACTGGAATGGATGGCGTGTACCCTCTCAATGATGGTGTGTATTCTTTGATAATCTGGCTCCTACTTAAAGCACTAATGTTGGATTTAGTTTTTGTTAATGGCCTTGGTTAGTGACTCCATCCCTAGCTATGGCTTTGCTCTTCATAGTTCACTTGTTTCCACTATGCAAAGGTCCCTTATCTTCCCATCCATTTTCTCTCTCTTCAAGGTTTTGTCAATGGTGAGTCTTCTTTCTCTTCAAGTACTACTTGGATTCAGCTGCTCTGATACGATATAATTTTTAAATGAGGGGCTGAGAGCCGAATAGCTTAACAAACATAAATATTAAGTGGATTTTCAACTCTGGTCTCTATTCTCAATATTATACAAGCTTTGTTATTCCAAATGGATTCAAAGAATTGTTATGAGTATAATGTCCATTCACCACGACCAACAAAAAAATAATTATAAGGGCAATAAATAAAATAATACCAAGGAAAATATCACTAATCACTAATAACTTTGTTTTAGGTACAACTCTTGTGCACATCAATATCCAACAAGAGGAATTACTTAGTCACTATGCCTACCAAAGGTGTTGAGGTTCAATTCCATGATTGCAATTACTTCCATGTTTTAAATTTTAAAGTAAGTGAAGTGTTTTTATTCATAGGGATCATTGTCTAAATGTTTTGACTCATGGGATTCATTGTCTGAAATATTCCCAACATTCACATTCTACAATAATGAAAACATCATTCAAGTTAGCTTTCCTTGGTGTATGAAAACTGATTTATTTCAATGCGCATGGTTTTTTTTAATATTAATCCTAAATGAAAAGGAATAAACCTTTGAATCTCTATAGGGCTCAAATATTCTAGTTGTATCAAAATTATTAATATTATTGACAAGGCATACAAACTGAAGAAGTTCTATATTAACTTGAACAAAAAATAAATTATAGTGGATCTATTTATACCAAAGGAGAAGTCTTTTGTCAGCTAAGAACAAATGGGGAGATGCAAGTTCCTATTTGAACTTACTTCCAATGTTAGTTGGCTACATTAGAACTCTAACAACTAACTTTGTTGGAAAATACAAACACCAAGACCACCCCTAAGAGAAACACACGGAGGAAACAAAACAAAATGGGTCTCGACAACTACGCATGATGAGGTATCCATGTACAATGCTCTCACAACCGGGGTAAAGGAGAAAATATCATGGCAAAAATCCTCCCCGCAAGAGAGAAAAGCACACATGTTGATCTCAATGCATGTTCCAAACTACTGATCCTCAAGAATGAATGCCAACAATCAAGAAGACATCATATGCACTAAGTGTCCCTATGGTCACCAATCCATATCACCCACCTACAAGGGTATCTAGTCATTGCAACCGTCTAGTCAAATAGGAACTAGTGCTGAGTACAAGGTTCACTGTGAATATGTCTGATCTAGATCATTAATGGGGAATAAAAATCACCCTAGGAATCATTCCATACCACCCCCTCACCCCCACCACAATGCTGAAGCTAGTAGTAAAGGGGACAACAATGCATGTCACAACTGATGGCTAAAGGTATGGAGTACAAGCTAAAGCCAACAAAGATGTAAAAACTACCTAAAAAATAAATACTCCAAAGTGGGAAGATCCAAGACACTGTCAAATAAAGAAACGCATGGAGACAAATGAGACAAATGTATGGTGACACTCCAACAAACTGTTTGTATGAGTGGCATGAAATCCACAACTCAATGGTGCAGGACGACAATCCTCAATACATACCATCATGTACAACAATCCTCAATATGGGTTTCAAATAACAATTTTATTTTAGGTACCCATTTACAAGTGAGGAATGAAAACATTTCATTAACAAATGTGGCTTGCAACCACTCTGTTGAAAGAGTACAAAAATCTCTTCTCAACATTGAAAACAAAAAAAATAAGATGAAGGCTCTAAGAGGAGTGATGGAAAACAAAGAGCCAATAACCCTTGAATGCAATAGGAGAAAGTGATGCCAAAAAACTTCCAATTATCTAATGTTGTTGTATTTGACATTATGTTGCCAGGCAATAAATTGTCTACACTCGAAAAAATAAAAAGGCAGGATTCTGCGAGTCCAAAGGAAGATATGCTTTTTTTGGCCGCACAAAAAAATCTGGTAGATAATACAAAAGAAGAAGATCAAGAATGCCAGATCCCTAAGTAGGAGGAACACAAGATACCTCCTCTTTTGTGTTGTCCACCCAGGCAGACCAAAGTCAAATCGATAAAGAAAATGTGAAGTACAAGTCCTCCTAAAGGAGTTTTGATCCCCTCTAACTATCCTCATCTCCTTTGGCTGTTCAGTCATGGCCAGCACGAATCCGAAGAGAAACCCCAGATCGGTCCCTCCCAAAATGTCTGAAATAGAATATAATATAGTGTTTAGACAAGGTTTCCTTATGGTGAGTTACACTAATAGAAATAAGGGTTAATGTCTAAGTTGGTAGGTTTTTAGAAGGTTGTTATGCAGTAATGATGCCAGCAAATTATGATTCGCTTCTGTTAATATTGTAACGAGTAGATCTGAATTTTTTACTAACTAATCTGATTTCTTATTGTTTGTTGTAGGATTGTGAAGAGCACTCTAGGCCGTCGCAAATTCTAGTGAAAGTTTGAATATTTTTTTGTGAATTTCATTTTTGTATTCTACAATCCCAAGGCAAAAAATAACTCAACGATGAATATCTTTGAATATTTGTATTGCAGGGAATGTTTTGCATTTTCTTGACTTGTACTCTAAGGCACACGCCTCCCAATATCTTATGCTTATCGGATGTTATGGATAAATTTAGAAAAGTTTTTATTCTCCTTATCTATCTCTTTTGATAAAAACAGCTGAGATTCCCATGACAATCGTAGACTAGCAGTATAATATATTTTCAATTTGTATATTTTGCTTCAATGGCGTCGAATGGGTTTGGGTCAAACGTTTTTCTCCTTGTCCAATGCAGCCCTTCAAGCAACCATTCAATTTCAATCCAAAAAAAACTTATTTGCTAGCTTTGCATAAATTATTTTGCAGTTGTCTTGGCTGCATAAATTTGAGAGGGGAAATAAGAACATCGAGGCTAATAGAAAACCAAAGTGTAAATGGAAACTACTTTGCAAGGTATAAAAATGCTAAGACCATTACAAAAGCAACCCAGGTAATGCAAAATCGCCTAAGCAGATGAGAAAGACGGCCACGCAAGGGGTAAATGCCCAACAAACAAGTGAATGGTCAATAATGAAAAGAATGGTCTATGAAGAGATATATTTGCTCCCTAAATTCCAATTCGACAACTTCTAACAGAATTGTAAGGGCCATTAATTTCAAAATCCAAACTGGAATGGATGGCGTGTATCCTCTCAATGGATGGTGTGTATTCTTATATAATATGCCTCCTAGCTACAGTGCTAACATTGTCTTTAGTTTTGGTTAATGGCTTTGGTTAGTGGCTCCATCTCTAGCTATGGCTTTGCTCTTCATACTTCACTTGTTCCCACTGTGAAAAGGTCCTTTATCTTCCCATTCATTTTCTCTCTCTTCAAGGTTTTGTCAATGGTGAGTCTTCTTTCTGTTCAAGTACTACTTTAGAATATAGGATTCAGCTGTTCTGATACGATATAATCTGTAAATGAAGGGCTGACAGCCAACTAGATTAACCAACATGAATATTAAGTGGATTTTCAACTCTAGTCTCTATTCTCAATACTATACAAGCTTTGTTATTCCAAATGGATTCAAAGAATTATTCTGAGTATAATGTGCATGCACCACCAACAACAAAAAAATTAATTATAAGTTCAATAAATAGAATAAGACCATGCAAAACATCACTAATCACTAGTAACTCTGTTTTAGGTACAACTCTTGTGCACATCAATATACAACAAGAGGAATTACTTAGTCAGTATGCCTACCAAGGTGTTGAGGTTCAATTCCATGACTGCAATTACTTCCATGTTTTAAAGTATAAAGAAAGTGAAGTGTTTTTATTCATAGGGCTCACTGTCTAAGTGTTTTGATTAATGGGATTCATTGTCTAAATATTCCCAAAATAAACAAGACGAGGTAACAAAACAAAAATGTGTCCCGACAATTAGGAATGATGAGGTATCCATGTACAAAGCTCTCATAATCGGGGTAAAGGAGAAAATCTCATGGGAAAAACGCCTCCCCATAAGAGAGAAAAGCACACATGTTGAGCTCAATGCATGTTCCAAACTACTGATCCTCAAGAATGAGTGCTAACAATCGAAAAGACATCATATGCACAGAAAAACCTAGACACCTAAAAGAAAAGAAGGTCAGAGAACACAAAGCTTTTCTTCCATACATTCAAGGTGTAACAAAAAAAATTGCAAATCACTTGAAGAAGAAAAGTATCGACTATGTGTTCTTTCCCCTTAACAACATAAAAAAACTCCTGAAATCAGTTCAAGACTCCATTGACCCTGCCCTAAAAAAAAGGGTGTCTACATGATTTCGTGTGAATGTGGGAAGGCCTACATCACTGAAACAACGAGATCCATTAGAACCAAGGTTAAACAAAACTGCGTAGACATCCGGCTAGATAGAACCCAAAAAATTGCTTTGTCCCAACATCCGAAAGTCCTTCCTCATGCTGATAATTGGTCTTTGAGAAGGATGAGTGAGGCAATTTAGATTGTCAAACACCCCCATTGTCTAAATAGGGATGATGGCCTCACCAAAGCAGTTCATGGCTCCCTAACGTGACTAAATTAAGCTAGCAAATACGAAATTAGTTAATAAAACTTAGAAAACTTAAAATTTAAAAGTTAAGAAATCAAAAAAATTAAAAATTAAAATTAAAAACTAATAATTAATCAAAATTAAGAATTATTTAACTTTAATATTTTTATTAATTTAATTGAATTACTTTAATTTTTAGGTTTATAGTAATTAAAACATAATAAAAACCCCACTTTAAATTCTAACTTAAAAAAAAAAAACAATAATATAAAATAACACAAATTGAATATTTTAAATAAAACATTAATTTTTTAAAAACTTTAATTTAAACATTAATTTACTAAAAAAAATTAATTCAAACATTAATATAGTATAACATTAATCATTAATTAAAACATTAATATAACATTTAATTGTAAAGTTGTTAATAACTATAATAATCAATCTAACAAATTAACATTTTATAAACTAAAAAACTTTATAATGACTTTTAGTAAAACTTTTTAGTTAAAAAACTCGTATACTATAATAAACTCAAAATTAAAATTAAAATTTTAATTTAACTTAATTAAACTTTTTAATTAAAAAATATACATTAATTGATAAAGTGTTATCAAACTTTTATGTAACCTTTAGAAAATAAAACCCTAATTGTCGGCTAACTATCAGAGTCCTATACTTATAAGGAGTGGAGATTCTAAGATCACCTCACGAATCGATTATGTCCTGATGATGAGCCAAGAATGGCCCGAAACGTTGACAATAAATCATTATCTATCATAGACTCTCCACAAGATGCTATAGACATCTACCGCGAATTCTTAGCGAGAACTATTACTGACTGGTATGGAGCGGATATCGTGAGAAATCTAAGACGCCTAAAGAAAAGTACGATCTCCAAAGGAAATAAAATTGCTCAACTATCCTTTCTAAAAAAATGCAGAGACAGTCATATTATTCCGACATTTGGTAGGGTTTCACACATCCTAAGAAGTAATCGTAACAATCACATTTTCAACAAAATGAGTGTGATGTTAGTTCGTGACCAGATCAGAGTTTTGCGTTTCTCCTTATATAAACTAGATTGCGAACTCTTAGAACTCCATTTTTTTCTTTCTAACGCTCTCGATAAAGATATCTCGGACTACTAGGATGGCTGCTCATTTCACAGAGCCAACACAGATTTTGCAAAAACCACTGCTAAACTTAAGAATAAATTTACCGGGCTAGAACAAAATTGCGATATACTTCAGGAGTCTAATCCAGCGGTTGATGAGCAACTGAGTTCTATCCCCGCTGATGATCAGAAATAGAATTGGAATCGTGACCTCCAAACATATCTAGTGAATGAACAGAACGGTGATATGCATCAGCAGTCCAATCCTGTGAGTGCAAATCAAACGAATGTAGATCAACATAGTTGGAATTGCGACCTGCCTACTTATCTGGTGAATGTACTTGACAAGGTGGAGAACAACCAACCATATCACCAGCCAGAACCTTTCACCTAGCCTCATCACTCACAGCTTGATTGCTCACGAGCTACACAACCCATTTCTCAACCCATCGCTCAACCACTCACTCAGGTCGCTCAACCAATCACCCATCCCTACGGTCAGTCAATCGAAAAGCTACACCAACAAGCCACTCAGCCGGATCACGATGAAGGTGCCCATCCTGGTTGAACGAATCAACGAGTCGCTCTACCAATCACCCAGCCTTACGCTGAGTCACTCAAAAAGCTACATCATTGAACCATTGAGCATGATCATGATGAGAATGGAGGCACCTAGCCTGGTCAACTGCATTAACGAGTTGCACATCCTGGATTTAATAAGGGCACTAGGCATGTTCTTGCAAAGGATAATGGTGACCATTGAGGAGATGAACCAACACATGACCAGCCTTTCGATCACGATGAAGGCGCCCATCCTGGTCATACGCTTTAACGAGTCACTCAACTTTGTGCTCAAGTCGCTCCACCAATCACCTAGCCCTACGCTCAGTCACTCGGGAAGCTACATCAACAAACTACTGAGCCTGATCATGATGAGAATGGAGGCACCCAGCGTGGTCAACTGCATCAACGAGTTGCACATCCTCGATTTAATAAATGCACCGGGCATGTTCTTGCAAAGGCTAATGGTGGCGAGTCACGAGATGAACCAACACATGACCAACCTCTTGATCACGACTTGGCTACTCGTCGATACAACAACCAACAAAAAACCTATTTGAAACTAAGAACTCCATTGGTTAGCAAACTTACACATCAACATACTCAATCAAAAACTAGGACAAGAGACCCTAATCGACTCGCTGTTAACCTTTTCGACACAGAACTTAATATTTCCTCGAGAAAACTTCTTGAGAAAGGCCTCAATTTTTCGATTGCTCTGAGAAGGATTCCGGTTGAAGATATTATTTGCAGCTTTAAAGATAGCATTAAACATCTTTTTGAAAATGAAGCTGAAGAGGTGCGTCAAAACTATGTGCGTACCTTAAGGAGAGCTAAACCACCTAAACCCAACATTACCATTGAAGAATACAAGGCCCTCAAGGAACTTAGAAAGAATGACCAAATTGTCATCTTGAAGGCGGATAAAGGAGGAGCTACGGTTATCCTCAACAAAGATGACTATGTGACCAATATGCAAGCCCATCTTGATCTGAGTGACTGCTATAGAAAACATAATAAGAATCCCCTCTCCCACATTACAAGAGAAGTTATGGAGACCATAAAGGGATCATACATTGATAATGATATAAAGAAAAAAATCCTTATGTTGGATCCCTTGATTCCAAGAATTTATGGAGTCCTTGAGATCCACAAACTGGGTATTCCTCTTTGTCCCATAGTAGACACCGTAGGCTCCCCTACCTACAGGCTTGCAAAATTCTTTGCAAACAAATTAAATCCTTTAGTAGGGAACACAAGCTCCTTTATCAAAGACTCCCCTTTCTTCATTGAGAAAATAAAAAACCGACACTTCGATGGGAATGAGCTACTCCTAAGCCTTGACGTCGTATCCCTCTTCACAATGATTCTCATAAAGAATGAAAACAAAGTCACTGAGGACCTTAGTGACCATGAAACAACTGAGTTAGTAGGATTATGTCTGAGATCCACATTTTTCGGGTTTCAAGGAGAGCTTTACAAACAAACCTGTGGGGTCGCCATGGGCTCTCCCCTCTCACCGATTATAGACAACCTCTTCATGGAAAAATTTGAACAAAAAGCTCTATCCATTGCACATGCAAAACCTGAGTGGTGGTCAAGGTATGTGGAGGACACTTTCTTCATTTGGGCACATGGTAAAGAATAGCTCGAAATATTTGTGCATCACCTTAATAAACAATCTGACTCCATTAAATCCACAATGGAGATGGGGGATAGCCACTGTCTACCTTTTCTTGATACAATGATTATCAAAAAGCAAGACATAGGTATATCTCATAAGGTGTACAGAAAGAAAACCCACACCGAGCAATACCTTCATGCTCTTTCTCACCATCATCCATAACAAAAAATGGGAGTCATGAACACCTTGATCACGAGGGCCATTAGGATTTCAGATACAGAACACCTAGAAGCAGAAAAAGAACACTTACATGATGTTTTCTTAAGTAATGGATATGAGGCACATCAAATGAGGAGAGCCTTTGCCAAAACGAAAAAACCTAAATACCTGAAAGAAAAGAAGGTGGGAGAAAACAAAGCTTTTCTTCCATACATTCAAGGTGTAACAGACAAAATTGCAAAGCACTTGAAGAAGAAAAGTATCGACTCTGTATTTTCTCCCCTTAACAACATCAAAATCCTTAAATGAGTCAAATACCCTATTCACCATGCTCTAAAAAATGGTGTCTACATGATTTTGTGTGAATGTGGGAACGCCTACATCGGTGAAACATGGAGATCCATTAGAAGCAGTGTTAAAGAACACTATGCAGACATCTGGCTAGATAGAACACAAAATTCCACTTTGGCCGAGCATTCCCATGGCACAAAACACCCTATTAAGATTGAAGACATGAAAGTCCTTGCTCACGCTGATAATTGGTCTTTGAGAAGGATGAGAGAGGCAATTTAAATTGTCAAACACCCCAATTGTCTAAATACGGATGATGGCCTCATCATCAGCAGGTCATGGCTCCCTAACGTGACTAAACTAAGCTAGCAAATACCAAATTAGTTAGTAAAACATAGAAAACTTAAAATTTAAAAGTTAAGAAATTAAAAAATAAAAAATTAAATTTAAAAATAAAAATTAAAAACTAAAAATTAAGCAAAATTAAGAATTAATTAACTTTAAGAGTTTTATTACTTTTATTTTTAGGTTTATAATAATTAAAGCATAATAAAAACCCCACTTTAAATTCTAACTTTTTAAAAAGAACATTAATATAAAATAACACAAATTGAATATTTTAAATAAAACATTAATTTTTTAAAAACTTTAATTTAAACATTAATTTAGTAAAATACATTAATTCAAACATTAATATAGTATAACATTATTTATTAATTAAAACATTAATATAACATTTAATTGGAAAGTGGTCAATAACTATAATAATCAATCTAACAAATTAAAATTTTATAAACTAAAAAACTTTATAATAACTCTTAATAAAACTTTTTAGTTAAAACACTTTTATACTATAATAAACTTAAAATTAAAATTTAACTTAATTAAACCTTTTAATTAAAAAATATACATTAATTCATAAACCGTTTTAAAAAGTTTATATAATCTATACAAAATGAAACCCTAATTGTCACCCCATATAATTAAGTATATTACTTTACTAAAGCTAGATGGCCACACATAATTTGCAATGTTGAAAGGAGTACCAAGAGTTGATGATATGTTAGGTTCCTTACAAACATCTTCTTTTGCAGCTAGGATTCCAAATGCACCATCAGAGCTTCGACTTACTCAAGTATGGGAAAATAATTCAAATCCTCAAAGGATAACATAAATGATGGTTCCACATATGTGCTTAATTGGTTTGAAATGGGATCTTCTCCCATCAATAAGTATAACACTAAGGGATTGTTTCATATGACATTTTTTGACATTATTTCCTAGAGGGGAAGTTTATTGGCTTTAAGGATGAATATGAAATGCCCATTTTCTGAGTATGCCAAACATCTACTTAAATATTGTGATAGTAGGTTTGGAAGCCACCCTCACTTTAGATACTTTTTACTTAACATTATCATGAGACATCGTGCTCAAGGTTCTAACACATTTTTGTAGAAAAAATATAGTTTATCTACCTACAACAATGGAAAAGTTACGAGAAACATTTACGAATATTCCAGATATAGACTAGCAAAAAGATTAATGACATTTGGAATTGTACTAAGACATACATGTATATTTGAGCAAAGTGAGTTATGTGACTTGATTCATCAAGTTGGGTGTCCCAATATATTATTCACATTAACTGCAACAAATACAATATGTAGTGGCCAAATTTGCATAACATAATGTTCACTACCATTCCTGTAGATCCTAGTGATGCAAGGAAATGGAGACATAAAAAATGTGTTTGATAATCATCATAATGTATCACATTATATACACTTAAGACACCTAATGTTTTGAGATGAGATTTTCATTCATTTTCATCAAGCTATGGATTATTGGTGTCTCTATGAATGGAAACATCATGGATCAAAACATTTCCATGAATTTTGTGGTTAAAAATTATCATTGCATGAAATCTATTGATAATAACGTATTCAAGGCTTCGACAAGGTTTCTAAAAAATTCCAATATTCCTTGGTGGAAGGTCAATTATACTCTGGTGATTTATGCCAAATTCCATTTGTCTTGGATAAACCTCTAAATATATCTAACTGTCATGCATAAGAATTAAGCAACTCATTCAGAACAATTTTGACGAGGTTGATACTGTGTTTTAACAAGATAAAGAAAACAATGAGCAACAATGTTTTCAACTTATGTTGATAAATGCTATAAATGTAGTGTCATTAGTGGAAGACTTAAATTACTTATTACTCATAGAAATACTTCATTGGATCCTTCGACAAAAAAATCCTTTAATAATGTCATAAATTTGTTTGCAACAAATAATCATGTATGACTATAAGAAATATGAATTGTCCGATTGTAGAAAGTGTTCCTACAAGAATAAGAAGTATTTCATGGAAGCATATGAGGAAGATTTGGAACTACATTCACTTATTGCAATTGGAGGTAGGATAATGCTTACCTAAAGCATTGGGACAGATGCAGGACTCACCAATGGTGCTCTTGGAGTTGTAGAAAAAATGGTGTATAACCCTACAACATTACCCCCATAATCATCAACATACGATTTGGTAAGATTTGATAAATATGTGGGAGTTCCATCGGATGAATCAATCCATCAAACTGTTTCTATTATACGGATTGAAAGGTGTAATTAAAATACAACTTTCATTGAGACTCGCATGGAGGTTAACAATCACTAAGTCATAAGGATTGACCTTAGAGAAAACTAATATTAATATTGGAAAGCAAGAGAGGAAGGGTATGACATTTACTCAAGTTAAAGCTTTGAATGGTCTTCAATTTCAATACCCATTTTCATATGATCAATATGAAAAGATGACAAAAGTAGCATGTGTGGCTATTTGAAAAGCCAATGAAGATAGATTGATATTCATTAATTAGTAATATATTTCTTATTCAATATAGGCATCCTCTTACTTTCTTACTATTCATATGTTTCATCAGTAAAAATTGTTATTCATCTTATCTCTCATTTAAATTTTGAAGTTGCCTTTCAAGTACTTGAGATATATAATCAAGATCATCCACATAATTAATATGACCAATCAAAATGTATCTAAACTCTAAATCTACCATACACCCAAAAAAATAAAAAAAATTAAAAAACCCAAACCTATCCAACATGCTAAATCTAAAGTTTACATAGATCTAACATGGTTATAGAATTAGCTGTGAAAATTCTTCAATATGTGGATTGTTGTTTTAGAGAAAGTTCGACCATATTGATATACAGATCTTTTTATCCTCATTGTATCGTTTTCATCCAAAAAATTAAAAAATGGTCAGAATCCCATTGGAATTAGGTGGAATAAAGAGGTATATCTTTTTAGGTATTAAGATCGATAATTCTATCTCATTGTAGTCACATGTGTCAGCTGTATTTTTAAATGAAAATTCTATTATTGTCTGTTGAATTATTTTAATGAAAATTCTATTATTGGCTGTCCCATTTTTGTCTGTGGTGCAAGCTACCTATGCTTTCTTGGAGGCAATATTTGCTCTCAATGCTTCTTAGCTCAGATCCTGTTCCATAGGAATTACGATAAGAGATGTTCATGTTCCATCGGATCATCAATACTGGATTGCTGTAAGTATTGAGTGTTAGATTTTACAAAAAGTTGCTGTGTTTGACATTATGTTGGCAGGCAATAGACTGTCTACACTGGAAAAAACTGTCTAAACTGTATCTCATTGTAGTCAGATGTGTCCGCTGTATTTTTAAATGAAAATTCTATTATTGTCTGTGGTGCAAGCTACCTATGCTTTCTTGGAGGCAATATTTGCTGTCAATACTTCTTAGCTCAGATCCTGCTCCACAGGAATTACGATAAGAGATGTTCATGTTCCATCGGATCATCAATACTGGATTACTGTAAGTATTGAGTGTTAGATTTTACAAAAAGTTGTTGTGTTTGACATTATGTTGCGAGGCAATAAACTGTCTACACTGGAAAAAACTGTCTAAACTGTTTATCTCATTGTACTCTGATGTGTCCGCTGTATTTTAAATGAAAATTCTATTATTGCCTCTTGCATTGTTTTAATGAAAATTCTACAATACTGGATCGTCAATACTTGATTGCATCTTAGCTCAGATCCTGTTCCACAGGAATTACGATAAGAGATGTTCATGTTCCATCCGATCATCAATACTGGATTGCTGTAAGTATTGAGTGTTAGATTTTACAAAAATTTGTTGTGTTTGACATTATGTTGCCGGGCAATAAACTGTCTACACTGGAAAAAATAAAAACGCAGGATTCTGCCAGTCCAGAGGTAGATATGCTGCTTCCTTTGGAAGCACAAAAAAATCTCGTAGATAATACATAAGAAGACGAAGAATGCCAGACCCCTAAGTATAAGGAACACAAGATGCCTCCACTTTTGTGTTGTCCACCGGCGCAGCCCAAAGTCAGATCGGTAAAGGAAATGCAAAGTACAAGTCCTCCTAAAGGAGTTTTGATCCCCTCTAGCCATCCTGCTCTGCTCTGGTTGTTCAGTCATGACCAGCATGAATCTGAAGAGAAACCCCACATCAGTCAATCCCAAAATGTTTGAAATAGAATATAATATAGTGTTTGAACAATGTTTCCTTATGGTGAGTTACACTAATAGAAATCAGGGTTAATTTAAGTTGGTAGGTTTTTAGAAGGTTGTTGTGCAGTAATGATGCCAGCAAATTATGGTTCGCTTCTGTGAATACTGTAACGAGTAGATCTGATTTTTTTAGTAACTAATCTGATTTCTTATTATTTCTTGTAGGATTGTGAAGAGCACTATAGGCCGTCGCAAATTGCTAGTGAAAGTTTGAATATTTTTATATTTTTTCGTGAATTTTGTTTTTGTATTGGACAATCCCAACGAAAAAAGTTCCTCAAAGACGAATATTTTTGAATATTTGTATTGCAGAGAATGTTTTATATTAGCTTGACTTGTACTGTAAGGCACACGCCTCCCAATATCTTATGCTTATCGGACGTTATGGATAAATTTGGCAAAGTTGTTATTCTCATTATCTATCTCTTTTGATAATAACAGCTCAGAATCCCATGACAATCGTAGACTAGCAGTATAATATATTTTCAATTTATATATTTTTCTTCAATGACATCGAATGGATTTTGATCAAACGTTTTTCTCCTTGTCCAATGCAGCCCTTCAAGCAACCATTCAATTTCAATACAAGAAAACTTATTTAGTGGCTTTGCATAAATTATTTTGGTGTTGAGGGAAATAAGAACATCCAGTCTAATAGAAAACTGAAGGGTAAATGGAAACTGCTTAGCAACGTATAAAAACGTTGAGGCCATTATAAAAGAAACCCAGGTAATACAAATTCACCTAAGCAGATCAGAAAGATGGCCATGCAAGGGGTAGATGCCCAACAAAGAAGTGAATGGTCAATAATGAAAAGAATGGTCTACGAAGAGAGACATTTTCACCGAAATTCCAATTTGACAACTTCTAACAGAAGTGTAACAACTCTTTATTTACAGCCATTAATTTCAAAATTCTAACTAGAGTGGATGGCGTGTACCCTCTCAATGATGGTGGGTATTCTTTGATAATCTGGCTGCTAGCTACAGCTATAACGTTGGCTTTAGTTTTTGTTAGTGGCTTTGGTTAGTGGCTACATCTCTAGCTATGGCTTTGCTCTTCATAGTTCACTTGTTTCCACTGTGCAAAGGTCCCGTATCTTCCCATTCATTTTCTCTCTCTTCAAGGTTTGGTCAATGGTGAGTCTTCTTTCTCTTCAAGTACTACTTGGATTGAGCTGTTTTGATACGATATAATCTGTAAATGAGGGGCTGAGAACCCACTAGCTTAAACAACATAAATATTAAGTGGATTTTCAACTCTGGTCTCTATTCTCAATATTATACAAGCTTTGTTATTCAAAATGGATTCAAAGAATTGTTATGAGTATAATGTGCATCCACCAACACCAACAAAAAAATAATTATAAGAGGAGTACATAAAATAAGGCCATGCAAAATATCACTAATCTCTAATAACTCTGTTTTGGGTACAACTCTTGTGCACATAAATATCCAACAAGAGGAATTACTTAGTCACTATGCCTACCAAGGTGTTGAGGTTCAATTCCATGACTGCAATTACTTCCATGTTTTAAAGTTTAAAGTAAGTGAAGTGTTTTGATTCATAGGGCTCGTTGTCTTAGTGTTTTGATTCATGGGATTCATTGTCTCAAATATTCCCAACATTCACATTCTACACTAATGAAAACATCATTCAAGTTAGCTTTCCTTGGTGTATGAAAACTGAGTTATTTCAATGTTCATGGTTTTTTTTAATATTATTCCTAAATGAAAAGGAATAAACCTTTGAATCTCTATAGGGCTCAAATATTCTAGTTGTATCAAAATTATTAATATTATTGACAAGGCATACAAAGTGAAGAAGTTGTATATTAACTTGAACGCAAAATAAATTAGAGTGGATCTATTTATACCAAAGGAGAAGTCTTTTGTGAGCTAAGAAGAAATGGGGAGATGCAAGTTCCTATGTGACCATACATCCAATGTTAGTTGGATACATTTGAACTCTAACAACCAACTTTGTTGGAAAATACAAACACCAAGAACCCCCCTAAGAGAAACACACGGAGGAAACAAAAAAAAAATGGGTCACCACAACTGGGCATGATGAGGTATCCATGTACAAAGCTCTCATAGCCTAGGTAAAGGAGAAAATCTCATGGGAAAAACTCCTCCCCATAAGAGAGAAAAACACACATGTTGAGCTCAATGCATGTTCCAAACTACTGATCCTCAAGAATGAGTGCTAACAATCGAGAAGACATCAGATGCACAAAGTGTCCCTATGGTCACCAATCCGTCCCACCCACCTACAAGGGTATCTATTCATTGCAACCTTCGAGTCATTTGGGAACTAGTGCTGAGTACAAAGTTGACTATGAATATGTCTGATCTAGATCACTAATGGGGAATAAAAGTCACCCTAGGAATAATTGCATACCACCCCCTCACCCCCACCACAATGCTGAAGCTAGTGGTAAAGGCAACAACAATGCATGTCACAACTGATGGCTAAAGCTATGGAGTACAAGCTAAAGACACTGTCAAATAAAGAAACTCATGGAGACAAATGAGACAAATGTATGGTGACAGTCCAACAAACTGTTTGTATGAGTGGCCTGAAATCCACAACTCAATTGTGCAGGACAACAATCCTCAATACATACCATCATAGACAACGATCCTCAATATGAGTTTCAAATAACAATTTCATTTTAGGTACCCATTTACAAATGAGGAATGAAAACATTTCATTGACAAATGTGGCCTGCAACCACTCTATTGAAAGAGTACAAAAATCTCTTCTCAACATTGCAAATAAGGGCAATAAAATGAAGGCTCGAAGAGGAGTGATGGAAAACTAATAACTAATAACCCTTGAATGCAATAGGAAAAAGTGATGCAAATTATGATTCGCTTCTATCAATACTGTAACGTGTAGATCTAATATTTTTACTAACTAATCTGATTTCTTATTATTTGTTGTAGGTTTGTGAAGAGCACTGTAGGCCATCACAAATTGCTAGTGAAAGTTTGAATATTTTTTTGTGAATTTCGTTTTTGTATTTGACAATCCAAAGGGAAAATGTTCCTCAAAGACGAATATCTTTGAATATTTGTATTGCAGGAAATGTTTCGCGTTTGCTTGACTTGTACTGTAAGGAACACGCCTCCCAATATCTTATGCTTATGGGACGTTATGGATAAATTTGGCAAAGTTTTTATTTTCATTATCTATCTCTTTTGATAATAACAGCTCAGAATCCCATGACAATCGTAGACTAGAAGTATAATATATTTTCAATTTGTATATTTTGCTTCAATGGCGTCGAATGGGTTTTGGTCAAACATTTTTCTTCTTGCCCAATGCAGCCCTTCAAGCAACCGTTCAATTTCAATCCAAGAAAACTTATTTGGTGGCTTTGCATAAATTATGTTGTGGTTGTCTTGGCTGCATATGTTTGAGAGGGGAAATAAGAACATCGCGGCAAATAGAAAACCAAAGGGTAAATGGAAACTGCTTTGCAAGGTATAAAAACACACAGACCACACACGGACCATTGTAAAATCAACCCAGGTAACACAAAATCACCTAAGCAGATGAGAAATATGGCCACGCAAGGGGTAAATGCCTAACAAACAAGTGAATGGTCAATAATGAAAAGAATCGTCAACAAGAGATATATTTGCCCTCGAAATTCCAATTCGACAACTTCTAACAGAAGTGTAAGGGCCATTAATTTCAAAATCCAAACTGGAATGGATGGCGTGTATCCTCTCAATGGATTGTGTGTATCCTCTCAATGGATGATGTGTATTCGTTGATAATATGGCTCCTAGCTGCAGCGCTAACGTTGCCTTTAGTTTTCGTTAATGGCTTTGGTTAGTGGCTCCATCTCTACCTATTGCTCTTCATAGTTCACTTGTTTCCGTTGTGCAAAGGTCCTTTATCTTCCCATGCATTTTCTCTCTCTTCAAGGTTTTGTCAATGGTGAGTCTTCTTTTTGTTCAAGTACTACTTTAGAATATAGGATTCAGCTGTTCTGATACGATATAATCTATAAATGAAGGGCTGACAGACAACTAGATTAACCAATATGAATATTAAGTGGATTTTCAACTCTGGTCTCTATTCTCAATATTATACAAGCTTTGTTATTCCAAATGCATTCAAAGAATTATTCTGAGTATAAAATGCATGCACCACCAACAACAACAAAAACTTAATTATAAGTTCAATAAATAGAATAAGACCATGCAAAATATCACTAATCACTAGTAACTCTATTTTAGGTACAACTCTTGTGCACATCAATATCGAACAAGAGGAATTACTTAGTCACTATGCCTCCCAAGGTGTTGAGGTTGAATTCCATGACTACAATTACTTCCATGTTTTAAAGTATAAAGAAAGTGAAGTGTTTTGATTCATAGGGCTCATTGTGAAAGTGTTTTGATTGATGGGATTCATTGTCTGAAATATTCCCAACATTCACATTCTACACTAATGAAAACACCATTCAAGTTAGCTTTCCTTGGTGTCTGAAAATTGAGTTATTTCAATGCTCATGGTTTTTTTGAATACTAATCCTAAATAAAAAGGAATAAACCTTTGAATCTCTATCAGGCTCAAATATTCTAGTTGTATCAAATTTATTAATATTATTGACAAGGCATACAAAGTGAAGAAGTTCTATATTAACTTGAATGCAAAATAAATTAGAGTGGATCTATTTATACCAAAAGGAGAAGTCTTTTGTGAGCTAAGAACAAATGGCGAGATGCAAGTTCCTATGTTAGCTTACATCCAATGTTAGTTGGCTACATTCGAACTCTAACAACTAACTTTGTTGGAAGATACAAACACCAAGACCCCCCCTAAGAGAAACACGAGGAGGTAATAAAACAAAAATGTGTCCCGACAACTAGGAATGATGAGGTATCCATGTACAAAGCTCTCATAATCGAGGCAAAGGAGAAAATCTCATGGGAAAAACTCCTCCCCATAAGAGAGAAAAGCACACATGTTGACCTCAATGCATGTTCCAAACTAATGATCCTCAAGAATGAGTGCTAACAATCGAGAAGAAATCATATGCACGGAGAAACCTAGTCACCTGAAAGAAAGGAAGGTGGGCAAACACAAAGCTTTTCTTCCATACATTCAAGGTGTAACAGACAAAATTGCAAAGCACTTGAAGAAGAAAAGTATAGACTCTGTGTGCTCGCCCCTTAAAAACATCAAAAAACTCCTAAAATCGGTCAAAGACCCCATTGACCCTACCCTAAAAAAAGGGCGTCTACATGATTCCGTGTGAATGTGGGAAGGCCTACATCGGTAAAACACGGAGATCCATTTTAACATTCCTCTTGATAGAACGCAAAAATCCGCTTTGGCCCAACATTCCCATGGCCCAAAACACCCTATTAAGATACATGAAATTTCTTCCTCATGCTAATAATTGGTCTTTGAGAAGGATGAGAGAGGCAATTGAAATTGTCATACACCCCAAAGATGGCCTCACCATCGACATGCCATGGCTCCCTAACCTAACTAAATTAAGCTAGCAAATACCAAATTAGTTAGTAAAACTTAGAAATCTTAAAATTTAAAAGTTAAGAAATAAAAAAAAGTAAAAATTAAATTTAAAAATTAAAATTAAAAATAAGAATTAATTAACTTTAATATTTTTATTACTTTAATTCATTTACTTTAATTTTTAGGTTTATATTAATTAAAACATAATAAAAACCCCACTTTAAATTCTAACTTAAAAAAAAAACATTAATATTAAATAACACAGATTGAATTTTTTAAATAAAACATTAATTTCTTAAAAACATGAATTTAAACATTAATTTAGTAAAAAACATTAATTCAAACATTAATATACTATAACATTAATCATTAATTAAAAAATTGATATAACATTTAATTGGAAAGTGGTTAATAACTATAATAATCAATCTAACAAATTAAAATATTATAAACTAAAAAACTTTATAATGACTTTTAATAAAACTTTTTAGTTAAAAAATTCTAATAAAACTTTTTAGTTAAAAAAATATTATACTATAATAAACTTAAAATTAAAATTAAATTTTTAATTTAACTTAATTTTAAACCTTTTAATTAAAAAATATACATTAATTCATAAACTGTTATAAAACGTTTATGTAACCTTTAGAAAACAAACCCCTAATTGTCGGCTAACTATGAGAGTCATATACTTATAACGAGTCAACATTCTAAGATCACCTCACACATCGATTATGTCCTCATGATGAGCCAAGAATGCCCCGAAACATTGAAAATAAATCATTATCTATGGCAGACTCTCCACAAGATGCCATCAACATCTACCAGGAATTCTCAGCCAAAACAATTACTGACCGGTATGGAGAGGATATCCTGAGAAATCTAAGACGCCTAGAGAAAACTAGGATCTCCAAAGGATGCCTAAAGAAAATTAGGATCATATTATTCCAACATTTTCTAGGGTTTCACACATCCTAAGAAGTAATCCTAATAATCACATTTTCAACAAAATGAGTGTGATGTTAGTTAGTGACCACATCAGAGTTTTGAGTTTGGCCTTATATAAAATAGATTGAGAACTCTTAGAACTCCACCTTTGTCTTTCTAACGCTCTTGATAAGAATATCTGGGACTTCTCGGATGGATGCTCATTTCACAGAGCCAACGTAGAGTTTGCAAAAACCACTGCTAAACTTAAGAATAAATTTACGAAGCTAAAACACAACAGCGATATACTTCAGCAGTCCAATCCAGCGGTTGATGAGCAACTCAGTTCTATCCCGGCTGATGATGAGAAATGGAATTAGAATGGTGACCTGCTAACATATCTGGTGAATGAACAGAACGACAATATGCATCAGCAGTCCAATCTGGCGAGTAAAAATCAAACAAATGTAGATCAACATAGTTGGAATTGCGACCTGCCTACTTATCTCATGAATAGACTTGACAAGATGGAGAACACCCAACCATATCACCAACCAGAACCTTTCACCTACCTTGATCACTCACAGCTTGATCGCTCACCAGCTACACAACCCATCGCTCAACCACTCGCTCAGGTCACTCAACCAATCACCCATCCCTAGGATCACTCAATCGAAAAGCTACATCAATAAGCCACTAAGCCGGATCACGATGAAGGTGCCCGTCCTCGTCAACCGGATCAACGAGTCGCTCAACTTTGTGCTCAGGTAGCTATACCAATCACCAATCCTTACGCTCAGTCACATGGGAAGCTACATCAATGAACCATTCAGTGTGATCATGATGAGAATGGAGGTGCCCATCCTGGTCAACTGCATCAAGGGGTCGCGCATCGTGGATTTAATAAATGCACTAGGAATGTTCTTGCAAAGGCTAATTGTAATGTCCCTCTTATACCTTGAAGCGGAAAAAAGAGATAAGATTTTTCTTTAGTTTACTGTTACTACAAAATGAGTCAATTCCAGTTAGCCGCAGATTTACATGGCTCTTCATATAAACATGCCGTGCTTTAAATTCGAAATGTCACAACCATTTGT
This sequence comes from Pseudotsuga menziesii, assembly GCA_001517045.1. NCBI lineage: Eukaryota > Viridiplantae > Streptophyta > Pinopsida > Pinales > Pinaceae > Pseudotsuga > Pseudotsuga menziesii. Next base: position 76,647 of record LPNX010630652.1, read on the forward strand.
ATTGTAAAACGTTCATTCAACAAATTTGCTTTAATGTATACTTTAATAAAACTCCCAAAGGTATTATTCATAACCACAAGCATTACCTCATCATGGTGACCCGAAATGACTTAATATGCGTATAATGAAACATTATGATAACAATAACATTCTTTGACTTTCCTTTACTATACCACAGTCCATTTGTAGAGCATAATCATATGTACAAAATTAACATGAAGAAAAATAAAACATTTAGACACAAAGTACAGAGACGGCAATAAAACATCATGAGACGAAAACATGAAAGAGACACCGGAGTACGTGGTTCACCTCATCCATGAGGCTACGTCCACCAAACGTTAGGCTTACCTCTTTATTCATAAGAAAATTCACAGATCATGATGTACAATCTACACACCATAAGTAATGTGTCATCAGCTCGTTATACAATAACAGGAACCTCATCCAGAGGCCCTCAAAATTAAAAACATATTTGAATAAGCTCGTAGAGAAGGCACAACCTCCATTAATTTCTGTTAAGAAGGAACCAAAAGATATTACATTAGTGTACACATCTGCTTTTCAGTTCAGCATAGCTTGACTTAATGCGAATTCCCAACATCTTTGATGGACCACTGCAAATGGTCCTAGGCTGCAAATTGTGAAACTGGAAGTGAAAAGACATCAGAGGGTCTTCAGATCCACAAAAATACCGCGACTCCAATGCTAAAAGATGTAGGACTCACAACAGGAGTTTGCACGGCTGTAAGCTTCAAAGCCATAGTATTATCAACTATTATTACCTTGGGTAGGTTCTACAAGGAAGAAACAAGTCTCGTGACGCCTTCCATTATCTTTGATGTCACTGCACTTTCTACTGCAACCCTAGAAATCTTCCTTCAAAGGCATCTACTATCCTTAACCAGAGCGCAAGAAGGGAACAAACCACTTCTTGTAAAAATATTTCCAAATCATGATTAAATTCACTTCTACTTGGGAGGCTACTATATTAATTTCGCCTTGCCCCAAGTTAATTTTGGGAGGATGGCACCATAAAATTAACAATGGTAGTATTGGACAATTTTATCATGCACAACACGAATAAAAGTTAATTACCAGTTTAATTACCACTCGCAGGGCTTGTGACACCACTAAATCTTTAACATAATGTGGCTCGTTTTCAGATATAGTAATTTGCATGGAACCCTCACCTTTATCCCAAAAGAAGGAGATCCATGGGGAGGTTTCGATCCGAGAAAAATCCTGGGAGAAGCATAGGATCCTGGATCGTGAATGACCAGCAATAGCAGGGTCAATGTTATGGATAACTTGAGGTTTTATGAAGAGAAAAACTGTTGCAGTTTTGTTTTAGAGAGCAATAGGAGAAAAAGATAATTTCATTCAAGGATTTAAAGTAAACAGGCGAGGTAGGAATCCAGCAGAATCTTCAATGAAAGGGGATGACGAGGCAAGGACGTTGGGCCGACCTCAGATCTCTCCAGAATTACTCCGTAACATTTGTCACGAAAATGAACTTACATGTCAGGCATGTCTATCTCGACTATTATTGTAGAGTGTCCAATATGTCTGGCATAATCTTTTAAACATGTTGTATGTTAACAATTGGCTATGGAAAAATATACATTTAAGTAATCACCGGACAATTGTACAACAGTCATAGCAATTTAAACATTATGTACTCAAAATCCTAAACTCCGTCACTATCAAAATTTAATCATCAATTATCAGGTCGTTGCTGCTGACAGCCACCAGCGATGTTAGGTCTTAGGGAAGGTCTTGCCTTAATGATTCGTTATCATTTCAACCCTGCAATTGCAACTGAACAAAGAAATGATCAACAAGAAAGTATAAACAATCCGAACCTATTTAGTGTCTATATATTCACTGTTCTCACACATTGGATGTACACGCTGTAATCAGCAAAACTGTTTCTATTCGCTGGGTTCGCAGGAAAACCACATTCCACGAAATTTAGTAATTGCTCCCCGTTTCAAAAAGGGAGGTCGTGGACTAAACAGTGTTCGTATGTTTCCTTACCTTAAAAAATCCACAGCTAATTCGACAAAGAGAGAAACTCCTTGTTTTGAGATACCAGCTTCACGCTCTATAGTGGCAATGCAGTAAGGAACAAGGATTACGTCTTAAGGAAATTACTTATCCCTCTTCACGACTGGGGTATTATATGACAGTAATTTTTGTACTGTTTAAGAAATGTAAAAAAAATCGGGAGACGGGTGAACCTCATGTGTGATAGGCCACACTAGATAGTTCACAGACTAGATTATCTCTAAGCACATCTAGAAAGTGCACCATCAGGAAGCATCAACAGTCATAGAAGATAAGCAACTTCGACTCGGATTATAGATTTACCGAGATCCTAGCCCATGTGAGAGGGCATGCAAAGTCCTCAAAAATTTAACAGCTTAGATGCAAAATACACAGTTTTAGACTAACAAGTACGGCACATACCAGACATTCAAATCGCCTTGGTAGTCCGATTCGCATGGATAAAACTTACACGGTGGGTGTGGATAGTCCAATTGCATCATTCAACGAGTGTAAGCTGGAAATCATACTATCAGCTACTCATGTCTTGAGCACGACCGAAAGTAATATGGAAAGGTGGATCAAATCCGACTTGAGAAGATGCCAGTTCGCAGGATCTGGAGTTTTTCTTGAGCCTCTCGCAGCTCGCCTGGAGCAGATTGTTCTGGGAGCCTTCTCCCACATCGCTTGTATCCCTGATAAAATGTTTTCCGCCCCCCCTTTCTAACTCTACAGTGAGGATTTTTATTTCCCTTCCCTGCCCATGGGCTTCCGAGATTTTAGCTCATGGATTCCAGTAACGCCTCCACAATGGGCGTACAGTCAAGACAAAATAATTAATGGCCCGGTGACCAAATAATTAAGGCATTCACGCTCAACATTCATTAGCTAAGAATCAGCCGTAATGTCCCCTCAAATTTTGACGCAAGTCTAGGCACTTTAATAAAGCCTCTTGTTATAAATTGACACCATAATTCTTTTACTATCTTTTTTCCTTTATGTTCTTCATAATCTATGTCGTATATAGAATTCTCCTTTCTATAATTTCTACTAATATCTAAATATATATATAACTTCTACTAATATATTTCTGCAGGAGGAATTTGCTCCATTATAAGTGCTGAAATAATGTATGTGTGTTGTACATGTATATATATATATATATATATATATATATATATAATATGTGCGCATGTGGTTTTCTCCACTCTACATGCATCATATATCACCACCGTATATCTTTAACATGTACTATTCTCCAATATACCCAAATATATATATCACAATATATGTCTTTAACATATATGTACTATTTTCCATTTAAACACAAATATACATATCCCAATATATGTCTTTACAATATATATGCTATTTTTCCATAAACACCAATATATACATGTATGGTTCCATATATATGTTCTCTCATGTGATGTAGGTAGGTGGGAGGTTCTTGCATTAAAATGTTGTAACA